>JARJDX010077022.1:0-19910 GCA_030264735.1 Gymnusa sp. GC000175
AGAAAATCCTAAACAAATTGCGCGTACATCAAAAAGCAATAGAGAGAAGAATACTGGAAATATCACTGAGAGATCATAAAACGAACACCTGGATAAGACAAAAAACGAAAGTACATGACATAGTCACAAGAATAGCAAAGCTGAAGTGGGGATGGCCTGGACATGTGGCTAGACGACAAATGAAGTGGTAAAGTCTTAAGATGAAAGCTATGGGGAAAGAACAGAGGAAGAGGACGACCACAAATGAGATGAGCCGATGACTTTAAAAGAACAGCGGGTCTGAACTGGTTCATGGTCGACAGGTTTGGAGAAGTAAAAGGGAAGCTTATATCCAAAGGGGAGAAAATAGCTGACTGAAGAAGAAGAAAAAGAAGGGCCTCCATTATAAACGGACATGGAAGTGGTAAAATATTTAGTTTTTTAAAGATGTCTTTAGCATGTGATTTCGGATAAGCTAGAGTAATTGTGCGCATTATTTGTTTTTGTAACCTGAAAATTCTCTCTGTATGTCCCTAATGGAACTTGGCCAACGCTAAGTCACAAGCCATTACATTACCAACCAGTGGTGGGTCCAGGTGGACGTGACAATATCTTTCGAATTTTTGGGAAGAAGAGAGGAAACTAAGGCACTGACATATTTTGTCTCAAGCTATCAAAAGTGTACAAATAATAAAGAAACTGTAGAAAAAAATAAGATTCTATTTTCTACTGCACCAGAATAAAAGAGTAGAAAACCATATTCTTTTTTGTAAATATTTCCAAAAATATTTCTAGGCGGCAGAGATGTGCCCGACATTTGCTTTTGCCGTATATTTTTAATTGTTCTTTTCATTGAATCCACTTTTGGTATTTTGTAGCGGCACGTGGTGTTCAGCTTAACAGCATCTCTGTTCATAGTTGCTACTTTCGCCTTGCATTTTGTTTTCTGGTAGCTCTCTCTCCCTTCCTGTAGTTCTTTTAGCTAGAGTTTTTTTTTCTTTAAAAAAGAAGTGTCCTTTAAATCATAAATTCTGCTTGCTTTTTGCCGAAATCACAAACTCCAAATCCCAAAATTTTAATTAGATAAGGAAAAACCAATTTCAGGTATTATTAAAAAAATTCAATTGTAATATACATAAAAGAAAATACTGAAATTAGTGTTGCGTTTTCACAACCTTAGATATTAATGGGTTAATTGTTAATTCATTTTTGGGTGATTTGCGAATGCGATAAAGTGCAAATGCGGTTAACTGCTGATCCCAGGCGAAGTTAAAAAATCAGATATATAAATCCTCAAATTATGACGCAATACTCCTTAACAAATCCTTTGGCCAAATTTAACACCACCGGTTACTTTATTCTCAACACAGATCATACTTTTTTAACCGATTCTTACTATTTGTACCTTTTCGTTACAATAATCTTTTATTTAGTAATAACTGTGTTTAGTTTTTAAGAGCTACATAAAAAATTTTGATTATATAGGTCAGAATTTATTATTATTATTATTATTAATATTATTATTATTATTATTATATTATTTAATAAAAACATATTATAATAAATTTTTGCTAAAAATTATCCGCGTTTACCGTAAATAAAATTAAATTTTACTAAACTCACAAACTAACCACAAAATAAGGCACCTTATGATCCAAGGTATAATCTCGCAAAGGGATAAAACGACCTTTTTAGGTCAGTTAATATTTAACTTGTTTTTTTTTTATTACACAAAAATTTCTTATCTTTTACAAAAAAAAAGTAATTAAAAATAATGTATAACATCAAAAGAGTATAAATGCGCTAAAACAAAAAATATAAAAAATTATATGCTTCTGAAAAACTGATGTCTTGACATTGTTTATTATCTATCCGTTATCTATCATTGTTTTAATAAACATTTGTCAAAATGTCACATAAGAAAAATACAACTTCACTCTTAAAACTGCGCCCTTTTCTTTTTGTTGGTGTCAGTTTACTTTTTGTAGCTTTGTAACATTAATTAAGAACATCTTAGATATTACCCCTAAAATAATAAATTACATCCCAATATTTTGTTGGGACAGTTTAAAATATCATTTAAGTAAACAGAGGGAAAAACATTATTGTGAAAGTATTGTTAAAGAAAAATGAAAATTTCTATTAAAATATTTTAGTATTAAAAAATATTTTTAATAATATTTTAAAGATTTTTAATCAAATTAAATAGATTGTTTTTTAAGCAAGCAGCTTTTATTATTAATTGTTTCATATTGTAATTTGTACGGTATTTATTTAATTGTTTGTTTATTATATTTCGTTTTCGTTCATATGGTGATAATTTCTTGGTGAATAGTAATGTGATAATAAACATTAATTTACTTTTCTTTACCTATAGCAGTAAGAAGAAAAATTTCATTTCCATTTTAGTTGGCCTATTTTTAAACTTTTTATTTATTTTATTCGAACGTTTTTCCATTTGAGATGTTTCTATCAACACTTATAATTATATTATAATTATAATCGCTAACAAAATTGTACGTCATGGCGGTTACGAAGTAAATTGTAAATTGTTTACGCTGTAATGATAAACATTTTTCTGCTTCACCCAATTGAAGTTTGCATTGTTTTTCAGACGTGTTCCTTTTTGCAATAATTCAAAATAAAATAAAATAAACTAATTTCACGACTTGAAACGATATAATTTTTATCAACGCTTCCCTTGCAAGGAGCATTCTCAAGGCGGAACAGCCCGATAACTAAGGACCTTATTCGAGTATGGAAGCCTTTATAGGATGCAAAACTATCGTAAGTTAAAATTTAATTAGAAAAACAAATATTTTAGTAAGTAAGTTACTATAATGGCTTACCCAATATTTATTTGATTCTGTGCATTTCCTACCTGTAATAAATCCCCATATTTGTGATTTTCTCTTTGTAATGGCTTACCTTATTTGCCTTTTGATTTTTTTGTAGTTCGGATCTTTCGTATTTAACCACCTTACTATGCTTACTACCTTTTGTTTACTAGTTTTGTTTTCTCTACCTCTGAAGTCCATAAGTATTTTTAGTCTTGTTTTTGCCTTAAACCTATGACTTCTGCAGCTGCTCGGTTCATGCTGTTTTTTATATAAGTATTACTATATACTTCTGGTGTCGCTTGATTTTCTGTCCCTGTAAGATATTTATTCAATTTCTTCTGATACAAATATCGAAATTTTCTATATAATATTGATGGTCATTTACTGCTAAATTGTATGTCACCCAATAATATAACTTCTCGATTGTTTTAAAATTTTAGAATTTCTTTGTTTAATGTTTAAAAGAATTGATTTTTATCGTTACTCTTTATATTTTCTGCACTGCATATATTTCGAGAACCGTAACTTTATGCTGAAATAGTTTAAATGCTATTAGATTGACGATAATTGCTATAATATGCCTTGGGACGAAGGTTGTCACTCCACCTTTTTTTGGGCGTCCTACACTTCTTTTTGCTACGGGTGATTTGTCTCTCGCTATCTTCACCAGTCTTCCATCTGCCATTCTATCGATGCTAGTTTTATTGTTTTTTCCTATGGAGTATCCATTTATTGGTATTGTCTACATTGCAGGCTTGTCTAATATTTTTACTTCCTTCTCTGCCTAGAAGGGTTTTTATTAATATACGTCTTAATATTTATATTTCTGTTGTTTCTACAAGCTGTCTCGTTCTTGTTGTTTCCGGTCTTGTTTCTGAATTATAAGTTATTATGGGTCTTATGGTCACCTTATAAATTCGCAACCTGCTACTTTGTATTACTTTGACTACTTCGATACTTGTCTCACTTTTTTTTCAATGCTTGCTAAGCTAGTATCTTTGATTCCAAGGTACGTAAATTTCATCACCTGCTGTATTATTTGTCCATCCACTTATGGCTTGCATCTTATGGGTTCTCTGGACGTGTACATACATTTTGTTTTTTCGGCTGAGATTTTTATAATAAATTGTTTTCCTTTTTTTTATCCCTGTTGCTCATTTTATATCCTTTGCCACGCCCTTCTTTGATTACTTCATCCATTACGATATTAAATAATACGGTCTCCCTATCTGGGGCCGTTATTTAGTAAGAATGTTGTTTATTTGATAGTTATCCATCGTATAAGGTATTTGTATTATGATTTTAATTAATTTATATAAATTTAAATTTTGGGTTTTCCTTGTTTTTTTTTGTCTTCGATTGTCTGAATGAGGCTTATTGGTATTGGTATATCTGTTATACAGTAGGAGGACTATATCTTGAAGCAGAATGCAATCGAAGGTCTTTCTTAAGTCATTGAAGCACAGGTAGCCCGGTTTGTTGTACTCTATAGATTTCTCTACAATTTGACGCAGTACAAACACAGCGTGCACACACGATCTTTCCGATCTGAATCATTGTTGTTCATCTTCTAGTGACGTCATTAATTACATTTTGTTCGCTAATTCTGTCGTATCTAGCAGATTTAAGTTACTCAAATTGTTTGGTTCTTGTTTGTTACCTTTCTTATACTTGAGAATCATTGTACTGGTTTTCCATCAATCCGTAATTTTACGTTATGTTGGGATCTTTTCTTTAAGGTTTCTCAGTCCTTCAGTTAGTAAGTTTCTGTCGTATTTTAGTAATTCGTTTTGTAGTTTGTCCAGGTCTGGTGCTTTTCTATTATTTAGAGTTTTTAAAACTTCCGATACTTGTTCCATTCTGACTTCTATTTTTTTACAAATCTGTATCTTAGGTATGTTTTTAGTGTTTTTTTACCGTTTTCTCTAACTTCTGTGCAAAACCATGGCGTTCTACTTGGCAGTTTGTCACTATGTGCTGATTACACGAGTACCTAGGGATTCCTTTGCAGCAGTTTCTTGATACTTATTTTTTTCCCAGCTACTATTTATATTTTCTTCTGCGTTTATAGGCTGCTATTCTATTTTTTCAGTTAGTCTTTTTTGACTGTTTTTATTTAAAAAAATTCTTAATTTATCATTATATTTTATATTAAAAGTTAATAACCTTTTTCTTCTTCTGCTTTAATTAGATCTTTTCATCTGTTAATTGGGACCCTTTAGGATCTCTTAAGATGTCGATTGCCAACTGTCCTTCCATTTCTTCGTGGTCTTCCTGGGAGTCTATCTTCCGCTGGTCTGCTCTGGAACGTTATCCGTGGTGGTCGATCTTCTGTCATTCGGGATACATAAGCGTGTCATTGTCGTTTCCTTTACCGCCCCATCTTACTACGTCCTGCACCTGACATTCCTCTCTTATATCCTTGTTTCTGACTCGGTCGCTTCTTGTCTTTCCGAGTATGTTTCTCAGGGTTTTTATATCTGCTGTTGATACGCATATACTTATTTGTCCATACCACCTGTCGTAAGCATCCTGATACTGCGGTTGTCTTGTTAATCTGACTCCTCAGATCATTTATTGGATTATGGTGATCCGACATATCCATGCCTACGTACTTAAAGTTGAATACTTACTCGATAGGTTGATCTTGGACTACATCATATGGGTTTTCGGTTAGGGTCATGCACTTTGATTTTTCTACTAATATGTTCATGTTTAGTGTTCCTGCTGTTTATAGATATAGTTTATGGAGCTGTCGCTGCAGGTCATTCTCTGTTTCTGCGATGATAACTGCGTCGTCGGCGTAGCATAATATGTTGATTTTATTTTGACCCATTCGATAGCCGAGACCCATCGCTGACACTTCTTCTATAATTTTGTCCATTAGTAAGTTGAATAAAAATGGGCTGAGCTATCTCCCTGTCCGATTCCCCCTGGTGTTTTTATGTTTTTCGTGTAACTGTCTCCTGCTTTAATCTTTGTGTAATTGCGGGTATTTAGGTTGTGTATAACTTTAACGATGTTGTCGGGTGTTCCTCTTTCTTTTAGTAAGTCGATAACGTCAGTCAGACGAACTTGGTCAAATGCCTTGGTGAGGTTAACAAAATATAGATATGCTGGCACTTTGTATTCGATTGCTTTAATTGTTTAATTATGAGTAAGGCATCTATGGTGAATCTGTTTCGTCTGAAACCCTGTTGTTCTTCTCTATTATGTATTTCTGCCTCGAGCTTAGTTTTCAAGATGTGTGTGAGGAGCTTCATGCTTGAATTTAGGAGAGTTATGTCTCTATAGTTCTCTGGTGTAGTTTTCTGCCCCTTTTTAAAGATGGAAATTGTAATGCTCTCATGTCAACCACTGGGAATTTCTGATGTATCGATGATCTTTTCATATAATGTCGTCATCTTTGTTACAAGTTAGGGGCCGGCGTATTTTAGGAGTTCGTTGCTAATGTTGTCTGCTCCTGGTGCCTTTCTGATCTTTAGCTTCTTGATTTCTTCCTGTATGTTCTCTTAAGTTATTGTAGCATGATGAGGTTTTGTAGTTCCCTATGTTTGGTGTCTCTGGCGCACTACATAGTTGTTTAAAGTAGTTTTCCCATGTCAGTATGTCAATTCCTTTAGTTTGTATAAATTCGTTTATAGGCTTTTTCCTATTCTTAAGCATCTTCCAGACCCTTTGTTGTGCTCCATATATGTCGTGATCCATATGGCTGGTGAACTTGATGGCTTCTTCGGCTGCATTCAGGATGCAAGTTTTAATTTCTGCTATATCGATTTCTTTTAGTTTACTGGATAGTCTCTCTTGTTACAAGTGTTGTGTACTGTCCTCGGATAGTGATTCCATGTGGTATTTTTCGATTGTAACTTTAGCTGGCCTTATTTTGCGAGGTCATTCTAGCAGTATTTTACAGAGAACCATACTATGATCTGTCACAACATTTGCTGAGTTGAGAGTTCTGACATCTATTACTTTTGGTTTGATGGTTCTGTTACTTAGTATATAGTCAATCATAGATTGCTGTCCTCTGCTATTGCCAAATGTGTATTTGTGTTGACTTTTATGAGGGAAATAGATATTGTTGATCCTAAGTTCGTTTCTAGCACGGAAATTAATTAAAAATTCTCCATTCTCGTTGATGATCGGTTCATTGTATTTTTGTTTTACATGTAGTATGGCTTCGTTACCTATTCTGGCATTAAAGTCCCCTAATATAAATACTTTATCGGTCCCCCCTGTTTGGTCTATTGTATCCTGGAGCAGTTGGTAGAAAAAATCGGACTCCTCTTTGGCTTTATATCTTCTATGCTATATTGGTATTTCTCGTGAAGTATAAGCCCTACTCCTGCTTGCGCTCGTTTTTGCTTAGCTTTCCCGCTGTGGATCAGATTATATTCTCCGTACTTGGATGTGCCTTGTCCTTTTCTCTTCGTCTCCGATAACGCACATTAGTCTATTTTATGCTCCTTTATTTCATTGCATACTCATTGGTCTCTTCCACTCCAGGATGTTATGTTCCAGCATGCTAATCTAGATACGGTTCTTTTTCGTCTCCAAAATCGTCTTTCCTTATTCATCGCGTGGGTCGTCATCGGTTGCTTTTGTAAAACCTTTTTTAAAAATATTTGACATAATATTTGTATTAATAATAATAAATTATATAGCATACGTTTGACAGCGTATATTACGCGAACTAACATCCTGATATCACGCTGATTGACTAATAACGTCGCGTTTTTGGTCACGTGATTTGTGATTTGATTTGATTTGATTTATATTTCAAAAGGAATATATTTAAATATACCACATGAAACTCACTTGTTAGCTTGTTACACACAAGTTTTACACGGAAATACTGAACTTTTACACGGAAACACTGTCATGTTACATGAAAATACTAAACGTACCAAAAGAAACTGAAACGAAAATAATGAAATGTACCAAAAATAAATTAAAGATCACACTAAAACTCTGAAGTTTTACACGAAAATAATGAAATGTTACACAAGAACGATGAAATGTGCGAAATAAAAGGAAGGGTCACATGAATTTGAAATTATGTACTAAATATTAAAATCCTGATAAGAGACATTTTACACAAAATTACTTAAATTTACCAAAAATAATTGTAGTTCTCACGAATTTATTTCCAAGCACCAAAAGAAAAAAAAATATACACGAGTTTAGTAATTTGTATTAAATATAAAGGAAAATATCCCAAGCCAGAATGTAAAAGGAGGAGGGAAATGAGTAACACCTTGTAAAAAACTGGGTTCATCTGGCTCCGGATGATAGCACCCAGCCAGGGCTCCTATCTAGGATCACAGACGAAGAAAAGCCACCGGCCCGGAGAGCAGATGAGGAGAAATCCCAATGATCCGAGGGGCAGTTTAGCTTGCTAGAACAGGGTAGGTTTACCTCAGCAGTCCAGTGAAGACAGTGAACCTAGGAGAAGAAAACCCCAAAAAAAATTACTTGGCCCTCCAAGTCGGGGGTTGGTCTAACGGGCTAACTCCTCGTTTACCGGAAAAAAACGTAAAATGTAAAAAAACCAAAACACAGCCTCGGAATAGATTGGAAACTTTAAGAGGGAAAAAGCTACGGAAAAGAAAAATAAATTTTGGTACTTGGAACGTTCAGGGATTGTCGCGAAAAATGAACGAAATTTTAAAAGAAATAGATGAGCTATATATGGATATAAGCATACTCACAAAGAAAAAGGGTAACGGCTCAGAAAATTTAGGGGGATATGATCATTTTTATAGTGGAGTGCCTTAAGACCCTAGGGCCAAAAAAGGGGTATCGATACATCTAAGAAGGTTTATTACCACACGGGAACCGATAAGCGAACGGATAATAAAGTTAAATATGTTAATCCATGTATACAGACTTACAATATTAAGAGTGTATGCGATAAATGACAATGGTGAATGAAAGAGAACTATTTTTCGAACAACTGAATAAGGAAATTACAAAAATCTGTACAGCGAGAGAAATGGTCATACTTGGAGACCTACATAGTAGAACAGGCAAAAGAAATGGCCACCCAGTTGTACATAAATTCGGTGAAGAGCATGTAAATGATAACGGCCGTAGAATAAATAGTATGTGTGAACAAAATGAGCTGCAAATCAAAAATGGGTACTTCCAACATCGCTCTATCCACAAGTACACCTGGACACAGCAAACTAAAGGTCTAAAATCCATCATTGACTATATGATCACTAGGCAGAAAACGCAATATACTGTACAGAGCGACCATCATCTTTTGATAACAGAAGTAATTTTTCCAGGAAGAACAGGGAACATATTAAGGGACTTGTGAAGGAGACTAAGGTCGAAGTAGAGAAACTAGAACAAGTAAGATACAACCTAGAAAGCTTTGAACATAGCAGCGTTAAGCAACCATACAGAAATATGTTAGTCTCTAAACTGAAAAAATGCAGCTTTGAGAATGCAGAAGCACACTTTAAATTTATCAAGAACAGTCTTCACGACGCTGCCAAAAAAGCCTTGAGACTGAAGGAAATAAAAAATAGGAAAAAGACCCTAAGAGCCTAAGACCGAAAGTATCTCGTATACCTAAACACAAAAACAAACAGACATAAAGTAAAAAATAAAGAAGCCCAAGCGAAAGTCAGAGAGCTCATATGTCATAGAGAAAAAAATGAAACGTGATAAAGAAAATGTTCAAAAAAAAACACATTCCTAGGATGTCGTAAAAGCACAGAAGGGTGGAAAGTAATAAAATCATTAAGACAAGAAAGCAAGAAAGACATAATATCGCCAATAAGTCCCCAGAAATGAAGAGAACACTTTAGAAGGCTGCTGACAGAAGAGAGAACAGCATTTAAAAACCTCGAAGACAACAGGGAAATACAGATACAGAACATAGCAACTACAGGATCACCTATTAGAATTACTTTACGAAAAGTACGAGAAGTATGTAGAAACCAAAAAAACGGCAAAGCACTTGGACCCAAAGATATACTCGCAGGGCTAATAAAGTATGGCATAGAAACGTCTTTGAATATTATTCCAAAAAATACCTAAATAAAGAACCAATCCCAAAAAAAATGGAAAACATTGTACACCTCAACCATTTATAAAAAGGGCAACAAAGACGATTGCAACAACCATAGGGGAATCTCAGTTACCAGCTGCATGAGTAGAATATACGGAAAAATAATTAAAAACAAGATCGAACTGGAGTGCAAGAACATGGAAGCGGAAGAGCAAGCAGGGTTCAGTGCTGGACGATGAACATTAGACCATCTTTTTTGCGTTACCCATGCAATAGAGAAGAAAATAGCCGTAAAAAATACAGCATACCTATAGTAAAGCTCTGGGAACCGTTATAAAAAATAAATATTAGCATAGAACTTATTAGAGCAATTAAGGCCTTATATGAGAATACCACAAGACCAAAACCAAGATCAGGGTAGAAATCAATATTATAAAAGAAATAAGTGTGACTAAAGGACTCAAGCAGGGTTTTTGCCTCGCCACAACGTTGTTTAAAATATACTTAGCGCAAGTCCCAAGAATTTGGAAAAGGAAATGCTATGCTTAACAGATGACCAGATTATACTAGCTCAGGATTACGACAAGATTTAGTATATGGGCCGCAAGGTCATAGAGGAATAAAAAAATGGTGTCTGGAAGTGAACATGAAAAAAACTAAATATATGTGCATAGGCGGCAACAGCGAGGTTTAATTCTGGAAGACGGCGCACTCATCCAATATTGCAACGAGTACAAATATCTAGGCATGACAATAACACAGGATGGTAAAATCGATGAAGCTATAAAAAGAGGATTACACAAGGAAGAAAGGCAATTACTCTAATGAATGGTATACTAGGGGATGACAAGATAGTCAAGAGCATCAAAACACAAATATATAATACGATAATTAAAAGTATTGTAACATATGGGTCCGAAGTTTGGCAGCTAAAAGAAAAAGCTGAAAAGACAGTAAACGTCACTGAAATGATTTCTGGATTTACAAACGAACGCATTGGGAACATAATGGGGGTCACTCATACGCTTGCAAAAGGGATAAAAACAAAACAGCTAGTATGGTACGGACATGTCCAGACGATGACGGAAAATAGACTTCTAAAACAAGTACTAATATGGAAACCACCTGGAAAGAGAAAGAGAGAGGACGGCCAAGAAGAAGTTGGCGAGAAGGGATAGATAAGGAAATAAAGGCAAGAGATATAGAAGAATGGATGGGCCGAGACAAATGGAGATTGGGCATTGGAAGACGGTGTAGAACGTTATAGGACCGATATAATACACAATATAAAATATACACATGGGTTAATGTATGATATATGAAAGTAAAACGAACATTCTAAAAAAATACCTATTTTAAGTTTGGTTATGAGTTGTTTTTACCTGTTTGTTGAGTCTTTATTTATTTTCGCAATGATTTAAGTGATTAATTTGATAATACTGATACCGAATTCTAGTTTTGGTGTTTTTATTGGCGGTTAGGGGATTATAAAGAAATTAAAAACTAGGAAAAAAATTTGGTTAACAGATTTGAAATTGGGCCTCGCGGGACTAACCTAACTTTACCTAACGCACTGCTCTTTGCTTTAAACCCTCCAATATATGGATTATTCAGCAGTCGAATAACCCACATTTTACTTTATTATGATTTATTTAGGTTAAAACAGCCCTAAAATGTGATTTTGTAAGCCTTGTTACATAATCTTTTTTTGGGATCAAATTGTTTATATTTTTGCTATAAATATTTCTGGGTATAAAAAGGTGCGGCATGAATCTTGTTTGCCTCATACGTAATTTTTTTTAATCTGGCCCTGCGCACATAAATTTTTAAATCACCGTATGTATGTATAATTGTAATGAGTTTAAAATTTTTGTTTTAGTTTAAACAGTAAAGCTTTGTTTAATAACTCCTTATTTTCTTTTTACTTTTGCATAAAACAAAATGAAGTAAATATTTTCGGACCAAATCAGAAAATCTCAAAATACAACTAGCCTAGACCGTTCTACCTGGTCACTATCTGGCCGTTTATCGCATTCTTTACGCACATACATTTTTAAATCACCATCTATATGTATAATTGTAATGTGTTTATAATTTTTGTTTTAGTTTAAACAGTAAAGCTTTGTTTAATAAGTCCTTGTTTTTTTTTTACTTTTGCATAAAACAAAATGAAGTAAATATTTTTGGACCAAATCAGAAAATCTTAAAATACAACTAGCCTAGACCGTGATACCTGGTCACTATATGGCCGTTGATCGCATTCTTTACGCTTCGAGCGTGTTGCTACCATTTGCAACTCACCCGCCAATAATCGAAATTCCTACGTACCTTTTAGAAAAGAAATACATACAACAGTTTCCATCACTTTTTATAACATTTACCTCTTGTGCGGGACGTCTGCTAACCGCTGGTTACCAGTGGTGGTGTCGAAACGAAAAGCCTAGATAATGCAATAAGAACATAAATTAAATTTACAATTTATGTTGTGTATATATTTTGACAGATCGATTTTTTTTCTAGTCACCATTTTGAAGCGCCCCATTTATTATCACTTTTAGCCCCCATTCAAATCTTTTCAGGTAAAATGGATCAGTTTGAACTGATCTGACTATGTCTAAAACTGAACGAAAAAAATACCATCCGCATCCTAAACTGTTTCGTTAGAACTGATAGTGGAGATAGCCTTTGAAAGCGATAGTCACTTACTTAGGCTTTAATCATATGCAGGATAAAATGGTTGACAGTTTATCTACATCCGTAGCTAGGGCATGCGCATTCATCCCGTGTAAACTTTTAATGTCACATTTAATATTTTTTGTGTAACATGTCATTGTCACAAATCAGTATTTTTGTGTTATTTTCAAATATTTTTGTGACATTTTTCAAATAAATTTGTCGTTTATTAGTTTTTTTTGTTACAAATTATCTTTTTCGTGACAGTTTACGTGTGACGAATTAGTTTATGCGTGTGACATTTAATTACATGTCATTTTAAAATCTACGTAAATTAATTATTTTTAAATTTTTTAATTTGAAACTAGGGTTCAAATAAGAGAGCTTTACAAAATAAAATTATTAATAGCAATTATTGATGCAACGACCGGATTGTGGGACTGAAAAAGAAGGCAGTAAGAAAAAGAAAAATGGTTTACCTCAGAAGAAACAAAGAAGTAATACTCTTGTGGGTCCATATGAATTAGAAAGAACGAAAGAAAAAGTTAGAAGACTGGTTTAGAAATAAGAAAAAATTTAAAGAGATCCATGTCACCCCGGATTTCGTGGTACCTGATAGGTAGAGGAGGAAGAACAGAACATGAATAAAAATATGATACTAGTTTGGGTGATATATGGAATAGATGAAAAGTTATAAAGAATCGGTACAAATAATGTACAGAATGTGCTAAACTAAAAATTATACAATAGGAATTTGGCAAGTTAAGTTCAAAGAGATGAAAGTCTGGGAAGGTTAAGAAAATTAAATATTGAGTATGATAAAAGGAACAAAAATTGGTTATCTTAATGTGAATATAAGTAAATATAAACACATGTAAAATGTAATAGGAGTATTAAGTATACAGTAATTTAACCTAACGGCTATAAAGCCAAGGGTTAAATAAAGATTATATACTCAGTATATATTGTTAAAAACTGCCCCTCTTTTTATACTCTATTGATTGGACAATAATAACAAATCTGGGGTGACGAGCGTCCATGCAAAAGATCTTAGTTTGTCGTAAGTTCCAAGCAACTAAATTTGGTAAAGGTCTTGCACCATAAGAGGTTGCCTTCCTAGGAAAAAAAAATGTCCGTAAAACTTCGTTTTCCTGATTGAACTCGGGAACGTAGTCAACTGCTCTACGACTACTACATATAAAATCTGCACACACATTATTATTAAATTTATTTTTAAATAGTTGATAATTACAATAAACAGTTTATTTAATACTTTAGAGGAAGGAATTGGCAAAGTATTGCACACGATCCTTAAAAATGAAGCCCAATCTAAAGGATATATGATTTTCCTGGAAACTATTAAAAATTTTAATACATTTTACTAATCAAAATAATATACAGCATATTTTATAATTATGCCAATCATAATCAAATTTAATAAATACATATTTATCGGTACATGTTTTTTGGAGAACATCTCTTGTGGTTTTGAATGTAAATAAAGCAATAAACTGACCACCCTGTACATACAAATTAAGTCTAAAAATTAAATTAAGTAGGTTATTTAAATCACAGGCAAATCATGAAACAAAAAAAGAATCCCTTTAAATTAACATGTTAAACAACATGATTGCAGCTCTTGCGTTTTTTTAGGAAAATATACAAATTAAAGTGCTGCAATCAGGTCATTATTATTATGCAAGGGATGAGACATTTTTATTAAATATCAAGAAGTTGATGAGATGTGATTAATTCTAGAACGGCTGCATGACCGGCGTGGGATGGAAGAGGGTGATGGAGGTTCTCCAGGCATTCGCCATAATCTGCTCGAGCTGGGGAGCTTCGGTAATTGTTGGGGGGTCACTGAAGCTCCTCGGGATCTCCTTATTGTTGGCGTCTCACTGGCACTGCAATAAATTTATCTAGTTACATATAAACACCATTTACCATGACACCTTCATCTTTAAAGTCTTAAGAATTTTCATAAAATTTAACGTAAAACTAGAAATTGCTCCTTACCCGAAAGGTCTGCAGACGCCGCATGAAACACAAACAGACTATTACAAGTACTGGATTTGGATATTTGTACATTAATTACATTCACACAACGAATAAAAAATAATAAGGCACTCTATTATATTTTATTAAACTACCTTACTATTGTCAAATTTAAACTATCACAACATTAATAGGTTGAGCTAGTGACGAGAGCTTTCATTTGTATAAAACTACAACAATTTAAGTAAAACATTAAAACCACATTTCTAATAAATCTGGGTTTAGAATTAATCTATTTTTTATCCTCATAAAAAAGGCGTTGATAGATGAGGATAGGGATGTTCGGTTTTTTGGGGAATTGAAGATTTATTACCATTGAAATTGACCCATAACTTTTATAGGTTTTGGAACTACCTTTTGTAATAAATCTTTGATTTTCTAAATGTCGAAACTATTTTTTTTCTAAATAAGGCCTTTAAACATTTTTTATCAATACATTTACAGTTTCATTATTTATAGTCAAAAATAACATATCAATTTTCATTTACTATCACAGAATTTTTCCAAGCACCCTTCTACACAGGAGCACATTTTGAAAGTCCACAATTTAATTTAAAAATATCATGTTAAAATTATTAATATTAACTTTAAATGAGAATTCTATGAATAAGTAATGAAGATAAAAGCTTTTTAAGTGGATTGTTCATTGTCAAGCATCCCTAAGCAGAAGATAAAGTTAGAAATAAAGTGTCTGATAATATATGCATGACCAACGGGTAAAAGTTTGGCATTGTATTTCAATTAGATATTGAAAAAGTTTACTTCTACCACTCACATTAGTCTTTTACAGTAAACATTTTGGTGAATCACACTTTATCTAATAAGATAGATACTGCATAAGCAGATTTAGTATTTTTATAATTTATTAGATTTGAAAGCAGTGCGCTAAAAATTTAATTTGCTTTTAATTTCTCGGAAAAATGTTTTGCCCCTAAATTATATTCACTTCAGTTAAATTAAAGTTTGTAACATTTTTATCGGTTGATGAACTGCCCAAAATGTGCTCAGCAATAAATTCATCACTCAAGTTATTTTATTAAGGTAAATTAAAAATAATCTTAGTCAGGAATATATTTGAGGAGTAAAATATCTATAGATTAAACGGCCTAAGCAATAAATCGCTTTATAATCTACGGTGATAAATTTAAATAGAATTTACACAAATGTAAATCGGATTTAATGGCAAAAAATAAATTCATTTTTAATGGTGTACGGCTCTACGAAGGCCCGCAAAAACGTATCCAAACTGTTCCGTCGTTCTATTAAGATAACATCATGCCTAGTAACATCGTCTCAAATTTGATTCTGCTACTTTTTGTGAGAGTTTAGAGAAAGTCAGTAATTGGATCGTAATGACACATAGAAGAGCAGGAATATAATAGATTAACAAGACATAAAATGTTAACTGCACACAACACGCACACTCCCAAAAGCACATCTGCACAATCTACCTGCCCTATCCTGAAACTATTGATGATACCCATAACGATCAGAGACAATTCCATTACAGCAGCAATAAAACAGATAACAGAAAAAAATCACAATTTATTACCGAAGCGAATTGAACGGGCAAAATTGAATTTTCTGCTAACTTAAATTCGCCCATCTAAGAAATTGTAACAAATTTACCTGACTAGAGACCCAGGATTGACTTCAGTCGGTGATCCTTGAAGTAGTGATGGCCCCGCCGAAAATGGACGTAACTACAATACAGACATATAAATTTTACAACTTCTTATAAGAATTGCATTCGTTACCCTTTCCGTCTGCGTTGCAGCGTTACACGTAATAGCCTGTGTCGTGACAGATGCAGGAGCACTCTGTGAAACCTGATTTTCAGTAACTAACTTAACCATTTTATCTTGCAACGATTGCACCGTTCTTTCTTTATCTTCCAGTTGTCCCTGAAGAAATAAAACTTGCCGCCGTAAATTAGTGAGCTCCTCCCTATTTGAATTATCCTGATCTTCAGAGTCCTTATCACAATCTGAGCTAAAACCATTGAAGAACCCATTTTCCAATGAGTTGCGAGTTTCTGACTGGAAATTTAAACAAATTCGATTATTGTTAAGCCCCAAAAATAAGATGGTGAAGCAAATTCGTGACTCACCTTCAACAAATAATCTTCATCGGCTGGCTGATGACACGCGATAACAAAACGAACATGCAAAAATAAAATGATTGAAGCATTAATGAAAAACAGAAATAAAAATTAGCAACATGAAAATGAAATCAACACAAAAAGCGATGATTTTTAATGTGATTTTTTTCTCACCTCATGTAAAACCCTTTTGAGTTTTAAAAGCATGGTCTTAATACTCATGACATCTTGTTGCATAGCACAATGCTGTGCACGATCAACTCTGATGGCGGAATCATCAGAATCGTAACCTGCAGTTCCTGTTGAAGACCTACTGGACAATCTTAATGGACTCTGGGAGATCGACGTTTTGGTTCTAAGCCCATCTATGGACCTAGGGGATTCTGGAGTTCCCGTTCGAGAACGTAATAAACGCGACGGTCTTGATGATAACCTAAAAAAATTTAAAAAAATATTGTAATATTTTGCAACAAAAACTATATCCTTTATTTAAATAACTAGCTGTACAGTCAGAAGTACATTAAATCATTTACTAATTTAAAACATATCCGTTACTTATGAATAAAAACCTTACTATATTTCATTAATTATCAATCAATTTTATAAGCAGTATGCCTCTACAACTTCATTTTTCAACAAAAATCATCTAATTATATCCAAAATCATTAAAATTTTGACGAAAATTGCTTAAATTTGATGATATTAACCAAAATCATTAAATTATCAATTGAAATTGGTATTAACAAAAATTACTTAAATTTAAATAAACGCATTGTTGTTGTATATAAAAATATTTAAACTAAAAAAAATGCACAAATTTGATCAAAATCATACCAATTTTAACCAAATTATCGCAATATTGAAGAAAATTTCTCGCCGAGTGGCGTTGTTATCGCGAGAACATGCAAAACTTTCCCTGTGCGGGGCAGGAATGGATGACAGAAACAAAAACGAATGAAAGTACAATGACTACAAGGAAATTGTGCTAAAATTAAAATTCTGCAAACAAGGCATAATAGCTTTAAACTCCATAAGAAAGTAAAGAAAGCGGCAGGAAGTAATATTAAGAAGAAGCTAGAGCGCAATTCTGAACTAAAACTATAACATCATTATAGAAATTGATAAAAAAAACTTGCAAGGTGAAAATAATATATAAAGGAGCTTTTTGGTAATGCAGATAATATCGGGTGACGACTGACCAATTATCACCCATTACGTGGAATCTGGTATCAAAACACTGAAAACAACAAGGCTCCAGGGCCAAGTACGGTACATGGAGAAGTTTTAAAACCACTTAAACCTAAAAAAGCAAAAACTGCTGACTACTTTCTTTAACAAAATATACACCGGCAGTTAAATACCAAATGAATGGCTAATATCAACATTTATCCACCTTCCAAAGAAGGCAAACGCAATAAAATGCTCTAAGTACAGAATATTCTGCTTTATGAGTCATGTACTAAAGGTATTCTTTAACACCATCCAAACTCGCAAATATAGATATAGATGATAATATTAGTAACACACAATACAGAAAAGGATTAGGCACTAGAGAAGCATCATTTTCCATACATAGCAAACTCATTTCAATCATAGACGCAACAGGAGTCGACAGAACTGTAATATCAAAGCTATACCTTCAACAAAAATTCATGGTTTTAGTAGAATATCGAACATCATAGGACTTTAAAATAAAGAGAGTGTCTGCTAGGGCTGGGTACTGTTACCGATACTACGATACACGTACTCAAAACATCTATCGGAAGGAGGAAGTTTATATAATAATCGGTAAAATAATAAAGCCAAAACTTTAGAGACTAATAGATTGCATAAAATTGGCAAGTAAATGATATCGTATGAAACTTGACTTCATCGATAATCTCCTATTTACCGACATCAATACAACTCTAGTAAAAGCTGAGACTTACTTGGGATGTACTTTAAATAAAGAATGGGCAAAAAATATGATGCCAATTTAAAAAGGCAAGAGGTGCATATAACAAAATGAGAATCATTCTATGTAATTTTACTCTTAACATATATATTCGAATTGGAGTTTTAAGGTGCTATGTACTGTCCTCTTGTTTGAGGCGGAGGCGTAAATCCTTACTGTGTTACTGAAGCTACCTACATGTATTTAAAATGTGGTGTTATTTTCGCATGCTCAGGATCTCATGAAGCCACACGTCACTAACAAAACGGAAATGTAACGCGTCCCTAAAGAGCTAGAATTTCTAAAAACTGTCAAACGCAGAAAAAAAAGTACTTTTTACACAGAAATAAAAAAATGTAACTATAAACTAATCCTGCAAGAGAAGGTAGAAGAACGAAGATACGTAGGTTGCTACAGAATATCGTTGCTACGAAAGCTGCACAAATAGACTGAAATAACCTTATTCAGGACAGCAGAGAATAGAGTGATATGGACCAATGTGATAGCCAACACCCACTTTTACTTTAAAATCTGCATAAAACATTTACAATAAGAAAATTCCGGAAAATTATTAAATAAAAAACAGATATTACCTATCTAAATTACAATTAGATGTGTCATATGCTGTCATAATGGTCGTTAAAAGGATTGTGAAAACTAATGCTTAAAAATAAAGTTATTTAATATATTTATTACTCTTTTACTAAAAAAATGGTGGTGTGGTCACCTCACGACTTTAATTTACTAATTTGAGATGTTTTTTGGGTTAACTATCATATTTAAAGATGTACGTTGGCAATAATAATTCAATTATTGACGTCTATCACTTTTGACGGGTATTTAACCCTATTTCATTTATTGTCAGATGATCAAATGACATTAGGTCTCTGCAACTTGATATGAATATGAATAATTACACTGGCAATGTTGCATAGCAACAGAAAACAATGAGTTTAAAAATGTTAAATTTTGAAAAAATGATAAGAACAAAATTTGTGTAAAATTTATTTTTACACTTTTGTACTCTTATGTTTTTTTTATAAACTCAATAGATTTTCAAATATTTGCAAAAACCTCACCAATAAACTACCACTTCCTATTTTTGGATTTTAGCTAAAAGTCACTGGGACCTCCCAATTTTTGTTAAAAGCTTAAATATGAATTTTCAGGACGATCAGTTTAGCCGTTTGGGCTGTAGAGAGGACACAGACAGACACACAGACAGACAGACAGACAGACACAAAGACAGACATACAGACACACAGACAGACAGACACCACTTCGAAATCAACTTTTTCTGAA
>JARJDX010077036.1:0-11568 GCA_030264735.1 Gymnusa sp. GC000175
TGTGATAAGAGGCATGACAGTCTCAAGTAATATTTGGCTGTTTTTGGACAGGGTAGACTCATCGTCTCCTTAGCCTGTCTGCAGCCTGACGTGTCTTTCCACCGCTTTTTTAGCGTGTTGAAAGTGTTTTCTATACGTATGGCATTAATGCTTTTGAGTGACAGTGCTATTTGGTTCCCCTCTGGGAACTTTCCTCGAGGGCATCCATCGCGTGCCAGCTCATTTGCTCTCATGTTGCCTTCTATGTTGTCGTGTCCTTTTACCCAGCGCAATATCATGTTGTTTGATGTGTTATGGCAGTCCAAAACTAGTTTGGATCTGATCGCGTACCTACTTATCGCTAGTATGGCCGCTTTGCTATCCGTGAGAATTAGGTTTTTTTCTGTCGCAAATGTTGTGACTCAAAATTGCGTTTGTTTCTTTAGTGATGCCTATAGTATCTGTTTGCGGAACAGTTTCATGCTTCCCTAGAGATGTGGTTAAGGAAAGCTTTAGTTCTTGCGAGTTACCTGCACCTGATCCTTGTTTAGATTTAGAGCCGTCGGTGTAAATATGGATGTAAATATTGTATTGATTGATATTTTGAAGGGTCTATTGAAGAGATAGCAAGGTGGCATGCTATCTGTTTCCCTTCCAAGAAGAGGTGTCATTTTAACTGCCTCTTCTAGCAGGTGACTGTGTTTGCCTGCCTTGCCTCCCTTGTACCAAAGTCCCACTGAGTTTAGACGTAGTTCTACTGCTGTGGCCACCTCCTCTACATATATTTCGAGTTGCGGAAGACAGAGCATTGTCTCTACCGCCACAGTAGGTGTGGTTCGCATGGCTCCTGACACGCTGAGACATGCTGTTCATTGTAACTGTGTTAGTTGTTTTCTTGAGGTTGCTAGTCTGGTCCTGGGCCACCAGACTAGTGCTACGTAGGTTAGCATTGGTCTTATTATTGCCGTGTACAGCTATAGTGCTATCTTTGGAGATAGCCCCCATGTATTTTCCACAGCTCTCCGGCATTGCTAGCGAGACACGTATACTTTCTTGCATCTTATATTCAGATGTTATGCCCATGTGAGTTTATAGTAAAAAATCACTCTTAGGTATTTGACTTCTGAAGATAGTTTTAGGGTAGCGTTGAGGAGTTTTGGTAGCGTAAGCTCGCCTACAGTCCATTTTTTTGTCGTCTTTGACGGGTTGATAGTCAAGGACTGGTCAGTACACCGTTGTTCAATTATTTTAAGGGCTCCTTGCATTAAGTTCCATAGGGCCGTCTCAAATCTAGCTGTTAGCAGGGTGGTTATATCATCTGCGTACCCTATGGTGTAGAATCCTTCATCATAGAGGCGACGCAAGAGGCTGACGACTACTATGTTCCATAGAAGTGGCTATAATACTCCCCCTGCGGGCAGCCTCAAACTACGATCCTACTGACTACTGTATTTTCTACACCTACTGTGACCCCTCTTTGCTCTAGAAAGTTTGTGATCCATCCACTAATTGTGGGGTTTACTCCTTGCATAGAGAGTGCGGTTCCAATTTTTTTCTAAAAGTGGTTTTGTAAAAGGCACCTTCAATGTCTTTGAATACTCCCAGGGTGGACATTTTTTTGTCCAAAGATCTTTAAATGCAGTCCGCAACTCTGTGCAGCACGTCCAGGTTTTGGTTGTGGATATTAGTACTTTTCTTTTAGCGGTTTTTCTTTTTAGCTTGTTTTTTTTGTCTCTGCTTTTGTTTCAGTCATGAAGGTAAAAATTTGCCAAATTATAGCCCTATATAAGTTTTCTAAACTGTTCTTAAAAACTTCTTTCTTCAGATGAAGTTAAAGGGCATGACTAGTTCTATTACTGATCACTGTGTTCTTTTGCAATTATCATACATTTAGATTTGGTGGTCGAGAATTTTATTGTTTGCTGTTATGTCAAATTTGTGTAGTATTGTTTGTAGGTCATATTCCTTCTGTGCTATTAGTATTGCATTGTAGGCGTGGCATATATGATGGTGATATTTTTGTTGCTAATTCTCTACCCTACTTTAGTTTTTATTGCCTTAATTATTTTATTTATAAATACATTGATAATAAATTAGCTGCCCTGTGGGATACCGTCTTCTACCTTATGATTTTAATGTGAAGATTTTAAAAAAGATGATTAGGAAAAGACAAATGTGTCTTTTTTGTTTATAACCAACTCTTTATTAAATTAATTTCCATGTTATGCGAATATTGATAAAAGTTTTGCAAAAAATTTGGAACCAGAAAGATTGCGAGGTCGTTTACTTAGACTTAGAGGCATTTGCCGATGGGGCTAAAAGTAAACCTGCAATATCGTTAATCGTGGTAGCAAACAGGGTGACTCTAAGGTTGAACTTTGCGGGAGAATGTTTTCCAAGGAGTGAACCCCAAAATTTTCGTCCCCGACTGATCTCTAAATCTGCAGTCTGACCTAAAAAAATGGATGAAGATGGACAGACGACCTTTTATTCCTCATCCGTGCAGCTTTTATAAAATGCCGAATCATCAGGTCATGTCGTAACACTTTCCCAGTACGAAAAACACCGAAAAGAGGTGTAAAGAAACGCATTCTGAACGGCGTTTTCTAAACGGACCAGGTGTTAAACAGTGGAAAATAATTTACGAAAAAAAAATAACAACTCATCGGTAAGATAATGATAGCAAAAAATATTTTTATAAGTGCGCAAACAAAAGTTTAGAATAAATTTAGTTTAATATGTTTGAATTTTATAAAAATATAGCCAATCTAGCAATTTACTTTTTTGGATTTGTTCCCTTACTTATAATCACCCTCTTTCTTGTCCACGATAATTTTTCTTCGGTTCGGTATAGCGCGATGTTGGCAACCCTAATTTTATTTAGATTAAATTTGCTGGTAGTGACATCTAGCTTCTTGACTAGTTAGCTTAAAGTTATATATGTAGAACCTGGATGACCTTATCCGAGATTTCCATTTTTTTGTTAAATATTTTAGTTATGCAACCAAACATACATTACAATGCCGATAGACGCCTAAGTTATTGTACACGGACGGCTATTTAAAGCAGTAATTAATATTAAAAAACTAATAAAAATATTTCAATGTAAAATTATACTTGGTAACTATTTCACTTATTATAGAACCCCTCATTTCGTCTAAAATTCCAATAATGTGCATTGCGCTAATACAACCAACTGGATCTAGCTAAACTGTTCTCTCGCATCGAAAACAATAAACAAAATCCTTAAGCAAGGACTTATTTTTCAGGATTAACAAAATATACTTTAAGAAGTGAAATATTATTTTGCTAGTATTTATCCTCTGTTTTTAATTTATGCTATCATAGTCATCATCATATCTTGTTAAATGACTTTTTAATCTGTCTTCCTGGTGGTCTTTTCCCTTGTATTGGAATGCCGGCTTTTGCTGCTTTATAAGTTCGTCTGCCTGGACGATTCTTTATAGAATAAGCGGCTGCGTTTGTTATCGATTATCGATACTGTCCTTGTTGTGTTGGTTCTACATTCTGAGGCATATATTATGGCTGGTCTAATGCATGCTTTATATATTCTCAACTTTGCTTTAGAGCTTATGTAGTTGTTGCAGAAAACCAATGAGTTCATGGCTAAGTTTTTGAGCGCTTTCTGGGCTTTCGTTTTAATTTCTTCTGTCAGGTTATTCTTGGTTCAATCCATGGTATTTAACCTAGTTTAGTTCGATTCTGGTATCGTTTATCACTAATTTGCATCTATTGACTATTTTTCCATAGTCTGCGATTTTGGCCTTTTCCATGGATATTTTTAGCCCGTAAAACAGCCGTTTGCAGTTTGTGCAGTTGTCTTTGTTGGTCGTCCTCTGTTGCGGTCACTAGCGCTGCGTCGTCCATGTAGCGGCAATGATGATTTTTGTGGTGCCCATACGTAAGCTTGGTTTAACCACAGAGTATTGTATCTGTGGTTTAACTCACCGATGCTATTATTTCGTCCATTATCACGTTGAATAGGAACGGGCTTAATTAAGGCATAACCCTGCCGATTTCTTTGTGCTTGCTCTTTATTTGAGTTTCTAGCTTACTGTTGAGTGTCTTAACCATATCTGCGATTACGTGATATTTAGGCAAACTCAGATAGAATCGGAAGAAAAAAAAAACGTTTTCTAAGTAAGATGTTTCGAGTATTTTAACTTTAAAATGTTATTTATTGCCTTATATGGTTATAGGTCCTTAGTTTTTATTAATTTCCTTGAAAAGCAAAATTAGTTTATTAATGAATTGGGTTAGGCCAGTTAGAACATTCTAGAAATTTCCACGGATGTAGGTAGCAGAGGTAGCAGAGGTTGTTATATTAGCTACAGTTACATTGCTGTTATCGCTGTTGTTGCAATAAGAGTTTTCACAGCATCTGCTGCTGGAGGCAGCAGTCACTCTCCTACAGGTGTTATCGATATCGGCAATGCAGGAGGCGTTGTTAAAGTCATCACTGCCATTGTGGCCGCAAGAGCCATCTAGGTGACTTCAGTTGTTATGAGTGGCATTTACAGTGGCGCCCCCAGGTGGGGCTAAAAAAGTATGGTTTTTATAATTTTTTTACCTAAAATAATTAATAATAATAATAATAATAATAATAATAACGATAATTTATTTAGCATTTTGGTAGTTTGATACAAAAAAAATAAAAAATATGAAAATAAAAACGAATGTATTTAAAATTAAACATGCCGGGTCGTTTCGTGTTATAATTTGGGTCGTCGGGGTTTGGCACTATATTGACTATATACAGAGTTTCCCAACTCTAACATGAGTACAGTTACCGAACTCACTAAATTTTAAATTCTTTCGTCTCGGAAATCCGGGAATCCCAGTCATTGCCCCCCCCCAAGCTTAAAATCTGGAAGAAAGACATTGATCTTTATTGCTTAAAGAGGCAACAAAGTATTTGTCTGAAAAGACGCTGGGGTCATGTGGCCAAATTCCACTAGCTTTAAAGCCATTGATGGCTGTTGACAATGTGGCTGTTTGAATGAAAGCTTTATCAAATAGTTTAGCGCCTAGTAACGACCTTTCCTGGATTGGTACAGAGACATGTTGATACAGCTTGATATGTGCTCAATAGAGTAACTAAATGATGATGTGCTCTATGACCTCATAAAAGCTACATCGGCAACTTGAAGATGATTTGCGTTGTGTGGTGGAAAATTTAAAAGTTAACACCGTTTGCACCAGTTTGCACTGGTTTCGTTAATTGGCACTATTTTCTAAATAAGTGTGTCCATTTACTAGTAATAATAACAAGTCTTCATAAAATGACCGTATAGATAGGCAACCTGAGCGACATTTCAATGGAAATTTTACATTAAAATATAAAATGTCGTTTGGGTTGCCTACCTTCGCGGTCACATGCACCATATATGAAGACCCTTTACTGACGCACCACTAATTATAACAAACTGCTGGAATTTCATTCACGTGAAAGGCTTGGTTTTGGCCATTACTCCATTTATTCCGGCGTTCCCCTAAATATAATAGTTTTAAGTAAATCAATTTTTGCATATTTTGTTCAGTAGGAGAAAAAATCCATTTCTATTTGTAAAACAGAAAATGGCTCCTTGCTTTCATCTAGCAGAGCTTCCTTTAAGCTGTTTCGTGTCATTTGACACATTTAGAACCAAATATAGACTAAACCAGAGACGGAAAAAAATTGACCATCATGCAAAAAGTCAAAAAATGTGGTTTACTGAGATACAATTTTGATCATCATCAACTTATTCAATTTTTGCGTAATTTGTAATAGATTGTAATTTCCTGGTGTTTTTTGTTATCATTTTTGAATATTGCATATTGAAATGGTATAGATTTTCCTTCATTCCTTTGGTATTACTCCTTTTTCGTAGCTTCGTTGTGTGCACAACTTTGTGTTTAACGCATCTCCTCCTTAATTTAGTAATTCGTTATGTCCAGGTGACAGATTCTTTAGTTTTTTAATATTATCTTCTACATCTTCTGTAGTAATTTTTATTGCTTCTGTACTTGTTTTTAAAATTTGATTCAGATTTTCTTTTGTTTCATAAAGTGATGTTTTCATTTCTTTTCTGTGTTGTTGTTTATTTCTATATTTTTATTGACTTGATTCTTATGTCCTTGTTCTCCATATATTGGGGTGCCATATAGATATAGATCATATTCTAAATCTTTTATTTATTTCTCCCAATAATCGGTTTTTAACTTTATTTCTTTTTTTAATTCGTACCATGTAATATTCTAACAGCATTTATTCGTTGTAGTAATCAACTTTACAACGCTGTAAGGACAACATTTTCATATTTTTTTTACAGATATTTTGCCTCAACTTTCGATAGTGACTTTTAGCACTTATTTACAGCATCAATTAAAGTATTCTTTACCTTATTCAAGAAAATCAAAATATTTTGTTGCATCTTTATACGACACTACAACTCTATTTCCCATAACAAACCTAATGTACAAAGAACCAATACTAAATTCACATTTTATACGACTTAAGTGAACTTGTTTACTTTATCAAGGTTTATTTTATGAACAAGTATCAGCAGCCGTCATTGGGTCTCCTTTGCCTCACATAGTAGCCCACATCTTTATGAGGTTTTTGAAAACGAAGCGTTAGAAGCTGCAGAAATTAAACCAAAATGCTGATTTAGATATGTAGACGATACCTTCGTGATCTGGCCACACGGCGAATCAGCCTTGAAGGATTTCTTAAGTCATCTAAGCAGTCACCGTAATAGTTTTAAATTTACTATGAAAAGAAAGTGCCACTTGCCCTTCTTAGATGTTTTGGTTTCAAAACGCTTCAATGGTAAACTAAGTCATACCTTCCCAAAAATAAACTCCCCAGTATATAGATTCCATTTAATCTCCCAAAAAGAATCGTTGTCTTCAGAAGTGAGTAACGTCAGAAATACACTTCTTAACAACAACTACAATTTAAAGGATATTAATCGTGTCATCAAAAAAGTCATCACTAAAAATCAAAAGCCCCACGAACAAACGGATCCCTCTGTTTCTTTGTTTTTTTTGCCATATAGAAAGAACTGCACGGACAAAATTGGGCGAATTTTAGACAAATATAATGTAAATACTATTTTCAAATCGGACGGCAATTTCCAAAGTTTGTCTAACGGAATGTTTAACTAACAGTGTAAAAGACACAATATTTTGGTGAAACCAAACGACAAATTAGAACACGCCTAATAGAACATCAGCGGGAGGTACGTCCTAATCATATTAACGGCTGGCTCTACGCTGGCCTAAAGTTGTTTCGAGAAAGGTCATAAAATTAATTTCACTAATCTTAAGTTATATGTGGCAGTGTAGCTCAGCAGTATATGCATTTAAATATTAAAATGCGCAACACTGCCACAGCTCACCGAGCGGTCCTGCCAGCGTGGGGTGTCATGGTTACAACCATCTCAGGTTCGGAGTTAGATGAGAAATCATGTAACTCCGGTGATTCGAAATCTACGCTAAACTGTAGATCCACCTGTAATGAAAGTTGCCAGCATTACAGGCAGGGAAGAGGCTTAACACCAGTAGTGGTGTGTACAAGGCTGCATATAATGATGATGATAAATGTTAAGTCATTATCTACAATATCTCATTACAAGAAACGCAAGCTATTTGGATTTATAATAATCCTCTTAACTTGAATTGAGAGCAGGGTTTTGAAATTTCCAATACTTTGTTTTTATCATTAAATTTTCACCCCCACTAGTTTTTTCGCCTTATAAAGGCCTTATACTCGAACAAGGTCTTTTTCAATAATAAAACTACTTGATTTAAACCCGAAACTAAAAAAATTTAAAAGAAAAATTCATCTTTATAAAATAATAATATATGATGGAAGAGCCCCGGCAGCTTACGGGGCCCCTTCTTCGTTGGGCCCTGCTCCTGCGCACATCTGTAAATACGCTCCTGTCCAGAAGACAAATTTAAAAACAAATTATCAAAAAAAATTTAAATTTTAAAAACAAAAAATTTTAGATTCCATTAACATAAAAATTTCCTTAAAAGTGATAAATCATAACAAAAAAAAAGTTGGCGCAAAAGGGTCATTATTTCTTAGAGTTGTTTAATCTAAACGGCATTTTAAATATCTGTAATAATTATTTATATAATTTACATATTATTTCTACTCAAAACCTATTAGCAATTTGTTTATTTTTACTAGAAGGCATGGATTTCCCGTTGGTTTGCGTGATTCCTTTAAAGTCTGCCAAATTTACCTTTCTAACTTCTTCTTAACTGGGTCAAATGTTTTAGACATACATAGACAAAACAAACTTTTATAGAAACTTGCAAATAAAGTTATTTTTATTTTTAAAAAATTTAGATATATTTTGCTATATGTGCTGTAGTCAAATAAAAATATTTTTTATTATTTTATAAAAATGTTGTTTTGCCATATCCCAGTATTACAACTAAGTGATGTAATTTAATTATCATAAAGAATACATGATTTATCTTTAACTTATGTAAGCGGTAAGAGAATGATAAATGATATTCAAAAATTTATTAGTAAGCGATTAGTTTGTTCTTTGATTTCGAGTGCTGTACGATACGTTAGATTGTTGTCGATCGCAACACCTACACACATTCATCGGAGGATTTGAATAAATTCTGCAAGGAACCTTAAAGTTGGCCTGACTTGATCGCTTGAACCTCGAAGTAATCAAAATACCAATACGTAAAAAACTAGTTTACTGATTCAAGATATACAGTATTATTTGTACTTATTCAGACTCGTCTGTTTACAAAAGAATATTTGCTGATCATTTATGTTTCCTAAAATTATTACCTAGAGCCTAGATGTAGACTACAAATAAGTTGACATAAAAGAATTTGTCAAATAGAATTATAATATATTCAATAATAAATTTGGGATTAAAATAAAATCGAAAATGTGTGAATAAATTTGTTTTAAATTTATATTATAATATGTTTAATTGCATTTTCCAGACTTTTAATTTCCGCTTTTGTTACATTTATTTCCTCAATCTTTGATAATATTACTTAATTACCCATCTCCTTACAACCTAAATCATACGCGCAACTTACTGGACAAAATAAATATTGTCACTAGAAGACCTCAATTACGCTGACGATCACTGCATTATTTCTTCGACATTGAGCGACATGCAATCAAAACTTGACAGTCTTCAATTCAATGCTGATGAGAAATTAACATATGGAAGATAAAACTAAAGCAAGTTGGTAGCAAAAATAATAAACAGCTTTGAAAGTAAGAGGTGCTATCTAGGTTCAATTCAGGCAAAAGTTGGACATAGAGAGCGAAGCAAACATTTGCTATGCTTCAAAACATCTGGAAGTCTACATACATTACCAGAAGCACCAAACTCCATCTTTCAAGAGACAAATTCATCCTTCAGTATGTATGGAAGTGAAACCTGCCTTGCGAACAGCTCTATTTCACATAAGCTGCAGACCTTTGTAAACCGCTGTCCAAGTTTAAACCTAAAAGTCTTTTATCAAGCCAAACGCCTTTGGTAATGAGTACCTGCTAAGAATCACCAACCAAAAGCAGATCTTGAGATCTGGTACTTCCAGGATTAAAAGACGAGCTTCAAAGTGGAACCCTTTTTCTTGCACTTGGTTTCAAAATGCAATAAAAAACCTGGTCCGAACTTAAAACTCTAAAGCAAATAGAACTCGGTGGCGAATCTTCATAGAGGCCTTACGTTGCATTATGTTATAATGCTGGCACGATATATTTCACTCGATGTAAAAAGGTAAAACAAATTTTACTTCAATTTTCTTTCACGTTTATTTATTTGGCCTTTATTAGGTCTAAAATTACTTGACAAATAGTTTGGCTGTAATTAATTTTGACCATGATATTGACAATAAGGTTGCAATAATATCTAGGATTTGTATACCAGTTGGAAGAACTCTGGAAAGACAAGGAAACATAACTGTAGTATTCAAGAGTTGTAAAACGTGGCTCCTGCAAAAGTAGAGAAGTATTTGCGGATAATAGAAGGTTCTACTCGATTGGAACATACTAAAAACAATCCAATCCGACAAAAATTTAATTTATTTATATTAATTGGTAGAAACATGTTAACAAAATAAAGAACAGACACTTCTCGCTTGACACTTCTCGCTTAGGTAAAAGCAAAACGGAATTGTATAGCTATACGTCAATGTTTCTCAACCGAAAACGTACCGCGCATCTGAAAAGTTTTAATATTCTACCACGAACTACCAAAATTAATATTTTTTATTACTTTTATTACTATTGTTATCAAAATGGCTAATGAGTTCAAATGGGGGTAGTGCATTCGTACCATACGACAATGACACAGAAAGAGATTGTCGCATGGCTTTATCTACCCAATTCCGATTCTTACCGCATGGTAAACCATGGTAACTTGACCAACTTTGCATGAGGTGCGGTAACCAACCCGTAGAAACTGGCCTCCGAAAAGGGTATTGGGCGATAGACCAATAACATATTATCGAACAACAACAAATATTGTTACGAATGCAAAACTATAGCATGGATCACACGGAAAAGAGCTAAATATATCGACATAGAAAGTACGAAGTCTTCATAGTGCACGTACTTATCAAGAATTACAAAACTAAATGACGATACAACACGAACAAAGGAAACATTGGAGCAATGTAGTGGCGGCAGAAAAGTCTCTGAGAGGGACATACGGCCATAGAAAGAGAAAAAAATATCCACTTTAGCAACCAACTCACTCTCTTTTTAGAATACAGTCATCTTCTACGAAAGTTTGTTGCCAATATGAAAATCTTTTTTTAATTTCATGTAAGCAAGAATAATATGCCATGATCAGATGATTTGAAAAAAATTACCGGATTGGAATGAACTAGAGAAGTTGCCAATCGTAAAAACTAGAGACAAATTGGACTGGCCTATATCTGCTGTTTGATAAAAAAAAGTACGGGAGAAAAATAATTTGGCAATAAGTTGATTTCCCCTATCTAGCGTTCAGCTATGCTTACCAATTTTTGCTCCAACCATATTACTATGAATATGACCTCAAATAAAAGCAATTAATTTTTCATCAAGGAATTAAACAAAAAACATATTTGGTGTAACTACATAAACACCATTCTGTTGTCTTAAAGTGGTATTTTTGCTTAGTCTCAAAAAATAATACCAGTCCTCATCTTGATTATATAAAAAAAAGTCAGAAAGATTGGGTTACACTATAATTAAATTACGAAAATAAATTACCCTTCCTATACCTATGTTATTTTGCATGCAAATTCTAGGTAGGAAGGTGGGTATATAATGAAAAGAAATATAAACAAAAGAACTCGACCGACTTTTGTTTGATAGACATATGTTTTTACGCGAATAAATGTGATCTTATACTTTTAATACGCAGATTCTCTGATCAACTCAAATTCAATTGAAGAGATAATTTTTTGACAGTTATTTAAATAAATAAATAAATAAATCCTTTATTTAGCTAATAATAGCTATTCACAATTTCCAATAATTTAAATAAATGCGAAATAATTATAAAAGAACATTTAAAATAAATTTTAACACTAAAG
>JARJDX010077105.1:0-23105 GCA_030264735.1 Gymnusa sp. GC000175
CTTTCTTCTTTTTGATAGTGGTCCAGGCAAACAAAGAATTCTATATTTTCTACCGCTATTAATTTAGAGTTTATGCTGCATTGCGATCATTGATTTGCTGATGGAACCTTCACCTCTGCCCCGCGATTGTTTAATCAATTATACACAATTCATGGACAGTGCAGTATAGTAATGTAGTTTCAACTGTTTACGCACTGCTGCCAAACAAAACGAATGAAACATTTATTTATCTTTTTCAAGAATTAAAAAGGCCTAAACCTGGACTGCAACCAACATCAATTATGGTTGACTTTAAAAAAGCCGCTATCAATGCGCTACAATAATATATTTCTTTTATATTACATATACATATGTATGTAATGTATTGTTTTTATTAAATATATACCCATAATTTGTGATTTTATTTAATTTTAACTAGTATGCGCCCAATTGTCGCGTGCGCTCATTTGTCGCACGTCCAAATATCCGCGCCCAATTGTCGCGCGACCAAATGTCCGCGTCCATTTGACGTAGAATCCATCAGTGCTTCAAAGCGCTATATAAAAAAGAGGGTAAGACCAGAGAAAACCATATTCATAACGAGGAAAAAAAAAGTAAATGTTTCTGAAAAGACAACAATAAATATCATAAAAGAACTCAAAAGTCCTGGAACACATAACATCAATAATGAATTGGTGAACTATGGAGGATCACGGATACACAAAGAACTACATAAGATGTTCACATGCATCATAAACAAAGGCCAAATACCAACAAACTGGAAAGAAAGTCTAACAATAAATATATTAAAAACAGGACAGAAAATATTTTTAGAGAACTATAGAGGCATGATTCTACTTGACAGTACCCTTAAGATACTAACAAAAATACTGCTAAAACTACCAAGCAAAGATATACCAATAAGGAAAGAACAACAAGGATTTCGAAAGAACCATTGACGCTCTATACATACTAAAACAAATTATCGTAAAATCGATCAAATTTAATAGATAATTGGGCTTCGTCGATATGACAAAAGCGTTTGACAGAGTTTGACATGACTACCACACTATTCAAAAGTGTGTTTAACATACACTGCGCCAAAATATTTAAATGGCGTCAGAAAGAATAATTGCAATAAAAGTAAAAGATAAACCAAATGATTATATAAGATACGCTAATGACAAGGTTCTTATATGCGAAAAATTACAAGGTCCCCAAGAACCCAAAATAAAGGTCAACTTAGCGGGATAACAAATGGGCTTCGAAATAAATATTAGCAAAAGAAAATTTTTGACTTTCAGTTGCCAGTGTCATGGAAATTTAACATTACACCTACAAGAAACGCGTACGTGGGTTTCAATACTTTGAATGCTACATTAATGAAGAGCCTATTCAGATCATAAACAGAATCAAAACGACATTTAACAAAATAAAACACAACTTTTTCGATAATATCCTGAATCTGAAATTACTCCAAAGGTTATTCATATGCTTATGCGCAATGAGATTGAGCTTTAACAATTAAATTGAGGCACTAAAATAATACGCACATTATCTTTAAACATTTCATGGGACATCCTGAAATATATTGTATTTTCTGGCTTATAATGCAAAGAAAGTTTGGGAAGGTGAAGTCCAAACAAACGAAGAACTCTATGGTCCCAATAGTATGGCAAATGAAATTTGTCCCTATTCACTACCAAAAACGTTTGAGTAGAGAACATGATTATTCACATACACTAAGCGGATGAGGTACTTACAGATGAAAAATAAGAAAAAAAAATTCATAGCAAAACGTTTAACATTTGAATTACTCCTCTTCCCAATGTAGGTCGAGAAAAGGGTTCATCTGCTCTCCAAAAAAACATTGTTACTTTTGATGAATATATTCCAGGTAATTATTTATTGTAAAATGTTTTTCTTCGTGGTGGTGATTTTTCATTATATAAGTTTATTTTTTTAATTTTTCTCAAAAGGTTGGCTATTAACTGAACATTATAACTATAAGAAGAAACAATTTTTGGAATAAAAGCTGTAATACGTGTATTGCATTGAGAATCAAAATTATGGTTGCTTCTATATAGGTCCTACAATATAGAAAATTATAAAAATTCGTTAATTGTTACCAAATTATGTATCGTTACTTGTCCAATCCTATAAGTAGCGCAGGATAAAAAGTGTGCGCATTTTTAAGTGCCACCAAATTTTCTTACTTTGTCCGCCATTCTGAGAGGTCCGACCTGAAATAAAGCCTCATTATTGACCAATAATGTGAGTCTTGAAATAAAATACCTAGAAATTAGAAAACATTTCAATATTTAGGTTTAAAATTAAAAGAAGTGTTACATCTTACATCCTTAGTTTCAAAAAATTATTTAAAGTTTTAGTTTAATATTTTTGGGTCCTTTTTTATTTGTCCCATTTGTTATAGATCTTGGTTTATTTTTTTTATATTGTATTATATAAGGCAAATCTTCTTCTTCGTCTTTTATAGAAACTACTTGAAATAAGATTAGTAATATAATAATTTAATTTCGTTCCTTATATTGTCTTATTCTAAAAGTAAAGACAAACATTAGCAATAAACTTAAGACGGATTCTCTACCAAAGCTCTATCGTACTATTCTTCGAAAATAAATCCTAAGCTTTTTCATAATTTAGTTATAGTTCTAAATATTAAATTTCTTCCTAAAATTGTCGAACTTCTTTCCTTTTTGTTACTTTGATAAACAGTTAAAATGTCCTTGAAAGAAAGTAAGGACCTGTTTACAGTATGAACTCAAAATCCATATGCCCCTAAAACAATTTTAATTTTAAATACCAGTAACATAAGAACCGAATTCAGTCCTAATAATTACTTAATCAAATTTGTATTTGTTTAATAACTTCTACATTTAATACTCCATTAATCTTTTAGATTGTCTAAAATACTTGACTCGAATATTTAAAAATGATTGGTGCTTCATGCGCAACTCCGAAGTCTAATAAATTAATTTTGTTGCGTTAAAGTTAAAAGCTCCGCTTCAACCACGGCCAAATGGATTGAGTAGTTTTGTCGGGGTTGATGTCGGTTATAAGCCCGGGCAAAAGAGGAGCTATGATGGGACGGGTTAGCAGTCTATCTATCGTAAAAAAACATACCGCTTAAATCTATAGCAATAGCTTTGGAACAGGATGGAACAAACTGATATGCAACGATTAAGGATTAAACAATTCATGGTAAATAACACAATAAGACCTGGAATATAATGTCCTGAAACTCAAGGATACTAATAAACACTAAATGAGCTATCTAAAAAAACAATCGATATCTGTGCTATATTAGACACCAATAAAAAAAGGAAATTAACCAGTAACTATGGCAAATATATCCTTGCTAAGGAGGGCGTGGAAAAACTTATACATCCAAAGTTCCATACTTACATCGAAAATATATATCATATATCAATATATCAATAATGTAACCACCAAATTATCAAAAGACTTACTAGCGTATATGTTCCGGACATAAGTAAAACAAGGATCCAGCGGGAACTATTCTACGAATTACTACAATTCGATTCCTCCAAATGAACACCTAATAATTATGGGTGACCCACTAACCTCAATGCAAGAGTTGGTAATGATATAATATATGCTACTTAACAACGTTACGGAAATTCTAACGGGAACTACTCATGAACCTGTGTAAGAAACACTACCTAAAAATTAACAACACTTTCTTAAACAACGCCAAAGAACCTGACAAAATACCAAACGTCAGATATCAGTATTGGACTATATTATCACTAGCCGCAGCATATTACCAACGAAAATACTAAATTCCAGAACGGTAAACTCGGCATAAATCTGCAGTGACCACAGCCTAGTACTAAGCAAGCTCAGGATGATCTACTCCCAGAAAGTTTACAGACAGAAAGTCAGAAGACACAAGCTACAAATCAAAAACTATTTTATATTCACACAACTGACTCGTTGAAAGAAGCAAAATTGAAGATAAACATCGTATCGGCATCAAAAGCATGAATAAGTACAGTTACCATGGGAATAAAGTAAAGTAAAGATAATTAATCAGTTAAAGAAAAAAGCTTACCTAAAATATAAATCCACCACAACGCCTTCGACTATATTAAATACAATAAAGCACATACCAAAATCAAGGCGAAAATCCGTGAAATTCAAGAAAAATACTGGGAAAGATTATATTATTAAAGACCTAGAACATGACATAACTGAAGAACTAAATAAAGTATGGAAAATGATTCGAAATCTAAGGTAGCTGGCATGAGCATTTTAAAAATACCAAGTCAAATCACAATAGCAGACAACCAAATTAACAGAAATATGAAGAATAATACCATCATAATAAAAACAAAAGATATAACGAAAACAGTGGGAATTCTAAAGGGTAGAAAGGCACCAGGATCGAGCCGGCATAACAACGGTATAACAAATAAACTGTTAAATCATCGGGGCACTGACCTAGTGTGAGAACTCACTGCACTCACTCAAAAAATTTTTGGCAACCAGGAAAGTCCTAAAGAAATGGAGACTAGCGCAACCATACGGATGCACAAAATGGCTACAAAAAACAACCGAAAATTATAGAGGAATCACTCTGCTCAGCTCTGTCCTGAAACCAAAACACAAGATGCTCTTAACAAGCTCAACATGGCATCGGAAAATAACGAAGAACAGATGGGATTCCGAAAAAATAGATTCACCACCGCCATATGTATTATACGACAAATAGGCTCTGATATGTTTCGTTGATCTCTTTAAGGCGTTCAACCGCGTGAAGTTCAAAGATGTAATTATAATCCTTAATAAAAAGAATGTATCAAGACCGCTAATTATACTGATACAACCAAGACACAACAACAAAAATAAAAGTGGGGGATGACATAATAACAGAAATTTCAACAAAATCCGAACTACGTATGTATGATATGCCGTAAGCTGTTCAACATCCTAATAAACAAAATCATCGACTGCGTCATATCCAAAAATAGATACAGAATGGGGCCAAGCAAAAACTACGCGATCTGCTATACCGATAAAGCGTTCCTTACTAGCAGTAACGAAGATGATTTCCATAGACTTTTATTCCAAACCATAATTACAGCAGAAAGCGTTAATATAGAAGTTTTAGTGAGAAAATAAAATGCCTGACAATATCAAAGGATGCAAACTAAAAATCGCGCCTTTATAAGTGATGACTTATAACTATCTGCGTGTTGACATTTCTAACGCACGAGACCTGGAGAAAGGAACTGAAAAAAAATCAAGCATTTGGCTTCCTACAAGACGTCATCTGGTGGAACATATTGATAAAAAACAAAGAAAGAATTTACAAAAGCACAGAAATACAACCAGAGCTGAGATGAGCAAAACAAAGGCTTAGAACAACAAAAGTATTGAAGACGATAGTAGGTGAAACACTTCATGACGGAAAACCCAGCCGAGAAATTAAAAACAAATGTAACATCCAGAACCTAATCAGTTTTAGCAAGACTAGATAAACAGATAAGTCTGGCCCCTACAAAGTGACAAATAGGCTCACAACAAAACTAGATGCGTACCAATCAAAAGAGCAAGTCGGTTTCAGGAAAGCATACAACACAATCGACCATTTTAAAATGGTACGCGCAGTAATAGAAATATGCATCGAATATAATGTCACATTGCACATGGCGTTTGTTGACTACGATAAAGCGTTCGGTTCGTTAGATCTAAGAACAGTATTTAAAGCAATGGAACATGACAGAATTGACTCACGATACACCAACCTTCTGAAATATATCTATGAAAACCTCACTTTCCAAGTAAAGGTCGAAGAAGATATGATTACGGACAAAATACACATAAAAAAGGCGTCAGATAGAAACACAATTTATTTGAAGTTATCAGCAACCTAAAAGAACAAAAAGAAATGTTAAAAGAACTTAAAACGTCATCTAAAAAAATCAGATTAAAAACATTGGAAAAACCAAATTTATGAGCCCAGACGCAGAAACCTCACTATCCAATCAAACTAGGCAAAAGGAAATAAAGGAAAGAGTGCGCATAACTTGGGTGGAAAACTAAGCTTTATCCTAAAAAACCCTGACGTGCCTATAAATCTAAAATGCAAAGTGCATCTTTCCAGTGACCTATGGCCTTGAGACAATGCCGATAACCATAAAAAAGCTAACAAACCCAAAAAAATCCAAAGAGCAATAGAACGTAGAATGCTGGGAGTTAGTCTACGAGACCAAATACATAACGACGAAATTCGGAAAAAATTAAAAGTACGTGACGTGATCCAAAAAATATCCGAGCCGAAGTGGAGGTGACGCTGGGCAGGACACGTATCAAGACAGCAGAACACCAGATGATCCAAAATAGTAACGCACTAGAAACCCCGCACACACAAAAGAAGTGCATGAAAACCCCAAAAAATGTAGTTGGGCGACATTAACCAACTAGGGTTGCCAATAATATACTTCGGCTTTAGCGATCATTCTCAGAACTTTGGTTTTTAATAAAAATCTTTGCGGTAGCAAAATGTTAATTGTTTTTCTAGTTTTTTTACATCATGTAAGCATTACTCCTATGCGACTTCATACTGGTCGACAAAAAAGTAAAAATATGCTTCCTTATCGATCTAACTTTCTCACCTTTCTTCATTCCTTCTCATTCCTTGATTTTTGCTTTCCTGATAATATTATTATTCTTCCATTTTTGTCTTTTTTCTTCCAATCTGGTCGTTTTCTTTTCCTCATCCAATGTCTTCCTTTGGGTTCTTTTATTCTTTGCGTTTTTTATATCTTACCATTTTTTTATGCTTGTCGTTCTTTCTTTTATTCCATTCTTTACTTTTTATCGATCTTCCTTTCTTGACATTCTCTCTTTCTTATCATCATCTCTTTCTTGTTGTTCTTTCCTCTTTGTCTTGCGTTCCTTATTATTGATCGTTCTTTTTAGTTGCCTTTTTTCCTTTCTTTTTTCTTGTTCTTCCTGTCATGCAGTATACCTTTCATGTCATTCTGTTGGTTTTAGAGATTTATCTTTTTTTTTGTAATATACCAACTATTTCATGGTGATATATTTTGTAAAAATTTTATTATCCGTTCTTCCTACCACATTTTTTTTCGCCGGGTCAACATGACTGCCATATTGGCAACCCTACTACCAGCAAGCGGGGAGATAATGCCCAACTAGCACAAGACAAAAAAACATGGAAAGTAAAATGGGAGGCCTACATCTAGGAGTGGATACACAAGGGCTGATAAAGAAAAAGAAAGAAGAAGAAGAAGAAAAAATCAAATGCTTATGTCGATTGCATGGTTGAAAACCGCCTTTTAAAAATTGCGCATCCCCCGGGTGAAAGCTAACTGAAATGATCATCAAAAAGATGGGCCGAAAGGTGGGCATCATTTATTAAATCGCCACCAAGATGAGGTCACGTGCTGAAATACAGGAATAATGCTGAAAGAGGGAGAAGAAAGTTAAAAGTATTAGGATGAAATATTTTAATAAAAAATATAATATGAGTGTATTATACCTTACTTGTTAAGTTTTTCTTAAGTCAATCCTGAGCAAAATATACTTGAAGATCGAATTTATGTAGTAAATGTGAAAATCCGTTTTTGACATCACTTTAAACCGTCTTTTTCTCTATTTCTTTACTTGCACTTTTCTAGAAAATATATCCAATATCCTAAAAGTAATAATTAACATGTAAAAAGTTTGTAAATTTATTATATAAAATTATAAATGGTTGCAAAAAAGTGCAGGTTTATTTTTCTTTTTATGATTCTGCTAACTTTATTATTGTAAAAGAGTTTTAAATGGTTGCTGGAAGATAAAATGTATATTTTACAGCTTAATAACAATTGGAACATAAAGACAAAATTAAACTCCACGTTTTACCACAAGATAATTTCTTTTAATTTTGCTTAAAATTACCCATAAAAACCCCATTTTTGTTATGGGATTTGTTTTATCGCCAAATATAATGATATAAAATTTTAATTAAATAAAGTTATATTATTTTCGTACTTAGTAAAACTTACTTTAAAGTATAATGGGTTGCCGAGGCTATTGCAATTTAAAATTATTAAACGGCAAAATACGCTAACAACGTTAATTTTATATCTTACGAGTGCTTGTTTTTTTAGAATATCACCTAAAGAGGGAATAAGTATTTGTCCAGAAGAAAAAGGTGTAATAAAATCTAAATGGGGTACAATTTCACCAGGTCATTTAGTATCTGGAATTGCCTCAGCATTACAAAGGGAATCAGTTACTTTAGGAAACCTAGTTGATGCTTTGCATCGCAAAAATAATTTTACAGAAAAAACAAAGAATCAAGTTATTAATAATATCTGGTTCTCAACAATTGTAGGAGATTTAGCTGAGCTTTTGCTTAATCAGGAAACTGATAATCCGAAAATTGGATCTTTTGGTAGCTGGAATGACACACTTTTACCCCGGAAATATTTCATTAAAGGAAACCATTGGGATATGAGCGCTGCTGAACTCCTTGGAGGAATTGATGGTAATTAATTAATTATTAAAGAATTTTTATAGCGCTACTATTTTACAGTGGTAATTTTATTTTATTAATTATTTTCATCTAATTTTAATAACGTTGCGATTTTTTTAAAAAGATAATTTGGTTCAGCCTTTTACTAGATATGATTTTCTATTGATAATAAATTACATTACATATTGTCTGTTTGTGTAATGATTTTAATATATTTAGGGGTGGTTTGTGACAATTACAAATGTATTGAAATGCATTGATGCACAACACAATACTTTGTTAATAGATAAATTGGGTACATTTCAATAAACTAGACTACAAAGTAAAAGCGTCTATTAGTGTAAAATCGATAGAGCTTTTAGTGAGATCTAAACATATACCTATACACCCCTATATACTAATAATGTAAGTTGTACATACACTTTGTCTTTTAACAAAGAAACACAAACGTGTAGATACTTAATAACTCGATAAACAAATACAAGTCTATAAATAGTTTCCTATATTTTAAATCTTTTGATGCGGCGTCTTATTATTTCTATAAAAAAGACACCACATCAAACGTTGCTTGTAATATATGTATATCCTTTTGATGCTTCTAGGACTATTATTAGCAAGCAAAGTAAAAGAATGGGTTTCTACATTTGAAAGAACAAGATTCTCCCAACTTATTGATATGTATTATTCTGAAAGAGGCATTGGCTTTGATCGATCATACAAAGCATGCGAAAGGCAAAAAAAGTTAAAAGAACTTTTAAATGCTGTAAATTTGGAAGAGCAGGTGAAGTTTAAAATAAATTGAGGTACATTATGTTAATTGAGAGTACATATTTAGGTAAGTGGCACAGCAAAAATTTTACAAAACGTGGGCAGTTACGGAGCATATTTACCAGAGACTCTTATTGATGATTTATCAAGAGGAGTTGTAGAAAGTTTTAAAATCGTGACAGGTAATTTTATCGAAAATCTACAACCCTGTTTTAATAGCATATTAATCAACTTTACATTCACTCAAACAATTTGTACAATAAGTCATTACAAATATAATTGAGTCAGATAGCAGATAATTGTATTAACAAATGATCCCATTTAAAATGAATTATGATAATAAAATACGTACAAACTCATTTGTATTATTTCTTTAATCTAATTCTAGATTCGTTAGATCCAAATTATGAAACTTGTCAGCAAGGGGGAGATAATATTGGACGCTTGGAGATTATTATTGTAGTGGATGGAACTTGGCGACGATATAACACTGAAAAATTTATAGCGTTAGTACAAATTAATTTTATTTAATATCACAACATAATAATTATGCAAAATTTTACCATTTTAAATACTTCAATAAATAAAACACTTTATGGCAAGCGGTAATAAAAATATCGCCTAAAATATATATAAATCTATCAAAAAAATGTTACAAACCAAAAAACGAAGTATTTTTTTAACAACAAATAACTTAATTTAGAATGTGAGCTTTCACTTGAATCAATGTAAATTTCCTTACTTTCGGATTTAAGTCGCGTGATATATAATTTCAATGATTTCCTTACTACAGCTGAAATCTCAATACTCTAAAAGGGCCCAAATTTTACCATAGCCCCTAAGAAACTTCCCAATAATGACATTGCTTTAAGTGTCGAAGACTCTTTAGGTAGTTTACAAGTGAAATTAAACACGAAACCACGGAAATCATCCGGAGTGCAAAACCTCCAAAATTGAATTTGGCACGCCCCGAACTCTTAGCTCTAAAAGAGTTCAAGTGAAAGTCCCACCTAACAATTCTTCCTGTTGATAAAGGCAACGTTACTGTTGTAATAAACAGATGAGATTACGATGAAAAGGTTCAAACCATCCTAAGCATTTCAACCTATCGCAAATTAAATCGTGGTAAAATAAAAATATCAGTTTCAGTTCTGATTAAATCATCACCAATTTTTCCAGACAACCAAAAGTCGTTATTTCATCTGGATTCCTTGCCCCTTTGTTTCTATGCACTTCCGAAAGTCCACAGACTAGGTTACCCCATTAGGCTAATCGTCAATGCAATAGACTCCCAAATTTTTTGGCAAATACTTTATTATCATTTGTAGGAAAATCGTCATCTTACATAAAAAAATTTGAGCACTTTATTTCCTTTGTCAAGGTTTATTTTATGAATAAAAATCAGGAGCCGCGATGGTGTCTCCTATAGTAGCCAACATCTTGATGGAAGCTTTTGAAAACGCAGCGTTAAAGTCCAAAAAACTCAAACAAAAATGCTGGTTTAGATATGTAGACGGCACATTTGCGATCTGGCTATGCAGTGAATCTGTGAACTAGTGCCCTTTTTAGATGTTTTAATATCAAAACGCCCCGATGGCAAACTAGGTAATATAGTTTACAGGAAATTCACACACACAAACCTAAATGGAAACTCACATCATCCTACCCAAAAGTTATCTGCCATAAAAACTCTAGTATACTGAGCCCATTTAATCTCCCAAAAGAAATCATTATTTTCAGAACTGAATCACATCAGAAATACGCTTCTTAACAATAATTACAAGTTAAAGTCATCGTGTCATCAAAAAGTCATCAATAGAAACCAAAACCCGCGCGAACAAATGGACCCGCTGTTTTTTTGGCATTTTTGCCATATGCAAAAAACTTATTAGACAAAATTGGACGAATTTTACGCAAATATAATGTAAAGACTATTTTCAAATCGGACTCCAAAATTTCTAACTTAACAAATAGTGTGAAGAACAAAATTCATCTTCCAAATCCGGAAATTTATTAAGTAAATGGTCTTAGTTGCAATTTAAAATATTTTGGCGAGAACAAACGACAAATTAGAACACGCATAATAGAGCATGAACGCGTGGTACATCAACACATTACCAGCTCTGCGCTGGCCGAATATTTCTTCGAGGCAGCTCATCAAATTTGATTTTACTAATGTTATGTCATTATCTATAATTCCTCACTATAAGAAGCGAAAGGCTATTTGGATTCATAATATTATCCTTAGCTAAAATCGAGAGCATGGTTTTGAAATTAGCAATATCTAAAGATATTTGTTTTCATCATTAAATTCTCACCCCCACTTGTTTTTACGTTCTATATAGGCATACATACTCGAACAAGGTCAATAAAATTTCTTATTTTTACATTTACATTTACAAATTTATATTTCTTACAAAAACCCGCGGACACGCAAATATTTATTACTAATTTCTCATATTTTGGCTTAGATTACAATTATTTTTCATCCATTCATTGACGATGCAAAAGAAGAAAAGATCAGAATCTTTAACGATAACTTTTTATTAACATACTTGATTTTGATCTTCTTTGTTTTTTGCCACTAATCGATCAAGGTATTTGTATTCCTTTCATAGTTCTTCTTCATTTGTCATCATTTTGTTTTTTAGTACGATCACCTTTAAGTCAATGGTTCTATATGCGGATCATCTCAAATGTGTTTGCAATTATGATGATAACGTCGGCAAATCTCACATTATATAATCTCTTGCCATTTATGTTGATACCATATTTCGACCATTCCACTAATTTAAAGATATCTTCAATTACCAATGTGAACAGTTTTTGAGATACTACATCTCCCTGCCTTACTCTTTTTTTATTTGGGATGAGACTAGTGTTTTCTTCTACTTGCAGGGTCATCATTGCATTCTTATATATGCTGTTTATCAAGTTTTTATATCTTTAGACGATTCGGCAGTTATTCATTGCTCGTTATATGGCCCATAATTCGACGCTGTCGAATGATTGTCCATAATATACAAGAGCAAAGTATATGGGAAGATAATATTCAATTGTCTTTTCTATTAATATCTTTCCGTCTAAGGGGTGGTCGGATGTACTATATTCTTTGCAAAAGCCCGCTTATTCGACAGCTTGGTAGTTCTTCATTTTAGTGTTTATATTTTTGTTGTGGCAGTTAGATAGGTCGATAGTTATTAATATCGCCCCTGACTCCTTTTTCAAACAGTAGTAGTAATTACAACCTTTTGAAATTTTTTCCCTTTGTGGGCAATTATTAAACAATCTTTTTAGTATAGGCAGTATGAAATCTCTTTTAGAAATTCTGCCACCACCCCATCTTGTTCTGTAGTTCTCTTAATGGTTTTTTTATTTCCAAATCTTTAATGTCTGGTATGTTTTTCAGATGCAATATTCTTGCATCTATTGATTTCTTATGATAGCCACTCTTTACTTAATCGATTTGTTGTGTTACTTCTGAAGTTTCTTCCATGCATTTTTTTAGTTTTTCTTACCTTAGATCTAGATTTGCGGTGTTTTATATTTCGTCGCTTTCTCTTTCAAGCTTATTTTCTTGATCTTGTTGAAATTGCTTCCTTCAGTTTCTTTTGTGCTAATAGTAGATTTTTCTATTTATTCTTAATTTAAATTTTATTATCAGAAGTTAGTAGTAAAATTCGCAGTTTGCTTTAGGAAAAGTTTTGCAGTTCAGGATGGATGATCTCCATCCAGAATTGACCATGGCTATGATGTTGTAATGGCATGTTTGCAATAGTCAAACTGTGGTCCTGGCAAAACTGAATCAAGCAAACTCTGCATTGTGTCGCTGAGTTGCTTTTTTTTTGACGTTCTATCCCACTTTTAAATTCATGTCGTTTAGCAATTTCACTATTTATTTTTTCGATGGGTCGTTTAGATAGTTTAGAATGTCTTGCAATTGTTTATAAAATGCTTCCTTCATGTATACATTCATGTTGATGGGTTAAGAGCTGATCTTTAGTGTTGTAATTTGATCGCTGATGCATTAATTTTTAGCACTGATTTCTTGGATGTTCTGTTTAGCAGAAACGCTACTTCATTACAGTCTTCCTCTGTGTTTCCTGAGAAATATATGGTTTATACGGGCCTCGTTCGCTAGCTCATTTCTAATGCGTTTTACTCAGGCCAACATTGCCCAGCCTAAGCTCAGCTTCTCTTTTTATGATATTCAGCTTGCCAGTACGCGAATATTTCAGATTCCTCTTTGGGTTATGCATCATAGTTTTTTTTTGCTGGTCTTCCTTTACAAAAGCTTGGACATCACCGGTTTACTCAAGATAAAAATTATATCTCAGTTTTTTTACATTATTGGTAAATCCCTCTTTGTCTTTCCATTTTACGTCTATGTTTCTTCATTTCATGGCTTCATCTACTTCGTTTCGCCAGGATTATCTGGGCTTTCCTCTTCTGATTTGATTTTCTTTATCCATCGATTATTTTTTGCTCTCCTTGCGTGTCCTTACCACAATAACCACCCCCATTTTGTTATTTTATCCCTTCTTGTTATTCCGCCCTTTTCCAGTATTCTATTTCGACAGCCTTTGTTCTTTTTGTTTATTACCCAGTTTTCTGCGCCATATATCATGATGCTGCCAATGAGCGTATTATATATCTTCGTTTTTCTTAGACTTTGAGATTAAAATTGGATACAATTATTTTATGCAAGTTCTTGTTTGTCCCAGCCTACTTATAATTTCTTCTTTTGTTTTCGAGAACTGGTGAATCCTAGATTTTTAAACTTATTGACATCTAATATCTTTAATCTCTCTTCTACTACCACTGCTTCACGTGTTTCTTTTTTTTGTTGAATATTCTGTTTTTCTTTTAATTAATTTCTAGTCCTACCTGAATGTACTTTTTGAGTTTCCGGATCATATGGCTAAAATCGTTCTTATCTTTCGCTATAACTACCTATTTGTCGGCGAAGTTCAGGGTATTCATTTCTAATAGGATTACCCATCTCTCTGCATTTTTTCAGTTTTTCAGGGCGTATTCTATAAAAATCTTAAAAAAAGTGGGTAATGTAACATGTTCTTGTAATAACCCTTTTGATGTTTTGAAGCTTTTTATGCTGTTATATCTTACTCTCACTGCCACTCTATTATTAAAAAAATTGTTTATTGCTGACGTTATTTTAGAGTGTCTTTCTATTTCTATCATGGCTTTCACTAGTTGGTTTCTTAGGACAGTATCGTAAGCCTTCTTTAAATTTATGAAAGTCATACTATTAAACTATTAAAAATACAAACACTAATTTAAAATGGGCAGACTGCGACAACTCTGCAAATTTAAAGCAGCGTTTATTTTATTTTAATTATTTTATTGTTGCAAGATTTTACTTTTATTCTTATTTTGGGCTTAGTGCTTGCAATTTTTCTAAATGTAGAAATTAAATTCATATAACATATTTGGCTGCATTACTGTAATAGACGTCATTTTACAAACGACAGTGGTAGCAGCTTGGAAATTGTTAAATTTTATTTTACTTTATTTCTCTGAAAAGTTAAAAAAGAACGAATTCAATACCAATTACGTCAATAATGTATTTCACACGACATGTACAACTTGGCGTTAAAATTTATATGCTATAAAAATATTAGATACTTAAATTTTTTATCTGTAAATAAATTTAAAAAAGAATAAAAATAAATTAAATAAATAATGAAGTATTTATATTTATTACTTACGTACAAAAATTTATTGTTATTGTAACTAATTTTATATTTTGTGATTGTATGTAATCGAAATTTGCTTCATATTTTCAAAATATTAAAAAAATAATAGTAAAATTCAAAATGAAGGAAAAACGTTGAAAATAAAATTAAAGTAAAGTAGGCCGCAATAAAAAAAAATTACGCATTGTCAACTTATGTTAAATGTTATATGTGTAAGCAATGAAATATATTTTGACATGCAGGACTCTAATTGAATGTATTGTGGGCATTTCGTAGGATGATAAAAAATTCAAAAAAGGGAACCTTTATTAAATTAACATCAAACATTATTATTTTTTTATTTATATTTTATCATGAATAAGTCCTGTAAAGTCAATGTTTATAAAATTATATATTTTGACCAAATATACGAAGTCTATTGTATTATGTATTCTTCCAATGACGTCACATAAGACTAAATGAGTGCAATTATGAATCTATGTTTTTATTTTCTATTCAGTCCTAAAAACCCAAAATTAAACATGTAACTTTAATAAAGGTTGCTCTTAAAAACCTAAAATATATCTTTAATTATTTTTTATGTCTGTTCAAAAAACGTAATGCAACCGACAGCATGATACTTCATGTCGTCAACTCAGTCAAATGCAGAATATACGTAAAACCAGACAATCTCTATAACTGTATAAATATTGCTGTAAAATACTCAAATCACTAATATGGATAAATTTTAAATTTAATTAAAAACATTTAAGCTATTTAAGGGTTGAATTTGATAATTAATTTATGTGTAAAGTAAATATTAACAAGAAATTTAAACAAGAGGTTCCAGGACTTACATCAAAAATTAAGACGATTCATAAATTTAAATGTTAATGAATAAAATGAAATTATTGCAGATCAAATCAAAATATTATGAGCAATCCGTGCACAGAAAGTCAAATGAATGAAAGCAAAAATCATAAGAAACATCCGAAAAGCAGCCAAGAAGGAACTCGTAAAAGGCAAAACTGAAAAACAACCAACAAGAGTACTTGCTTTATCAAAGAGGAAGAACTTTCTAAGATATAAAAGTACCACAACCGAGAACTAATTACTGGAGATAAAAATAACTAAGAAACAATAAATTAAAAAGAAGACACTTAAAAGACGAAAACAGGGATCGCTTTAAATTAAAATAGATTTGGACCTGTTTGATGTTCATAAAAGAATATGAAAAGGAAAGGAAAAGCAAAAAGGAAAAATGAACGAATACATTTAAACAAGTCATATCAACACTTATAGAATGCTTAAATAAATATTCAGAGATACCTAATAGATCAAAACACATATTGTTCACATAATGCAAAGTAAAAATTATCGACTACTGCAACATCATGAAGAAAAAAATGGTTAGCAGACACGCTTCCGATAGAAGGAAAACATTTAAAAGCCTAAGTCGGTGGTTTGATATCAGAACAAATACACTACCTCAAAGAGCTGTTAAAAAGACGAAAATAAATTTGATGATCGACAACATTCTTGGAGAACAAGGCACCCTTCTTAAAAAAGCAATTTGGCCAAACAATGACATCTAACTAAATTCATATTCGACAATTGAAACAACTACAGACAAAAAGAATACAATATTAGATTCGTATTAAAAAATAGACAATTACGCATATCAACAAAAATAGAAATAACTAAAAAAAAACATCAATATAATTTCCTCCTTCCTCCTATCAGATTCTGTTCCTTTACTGCTGTGTAGCCTCTTGTGAAGTTGATATTCACGAATTCATCCATCGTTTTGCTGATCTTCTTTTTTTGGTATTTGGGCGATTTTTTTGTTTTGCCCACTTTGCTATGAGGTATCTCCCATACGATCTAAATGGTCCAGCCATTTTCTTCTTCTTTGCCTTGTCTAGATGGCAACCTTTAGTTCTTTTCGTATCACGGAGCTTCTTATCTGATACCTTATTGATATTCCTTTGATGGCGGGTTAGATTTGTATTTCAGTTGTTCTAGCAAGTTGTTTCATTCGGCTCGTATCAGCTTACTTCTCTGCTGAATATGTAGGGATTGGCCAAATGCAAGTTTTATAGATGCGAACCTTGCTGTTATTACTAATGTGTTTATTCCTGTATATTATTTAGTTTAGTGCGTCTGCGCTGCTTTGTTGGATGCTTTCCTAGTTTCTTCGATTTTTTGGCCGCTGCTGATTATGCTGACACCTATGCATGAAAACATAATCTGCTCTATGATCCTGTTTTCTGCCTGTAGTTTGCATCTTATTGAAATTTTGCTGCTGACCATACATTTGGTTTTTTCGGCTGACTATTGGCCGCGACTACCTCTCTTATTACCTCGGCCAGTAAAACGTTAAATATGGTTGGGTGATGGCTGTCTCGTTGTCTTATCTGCGACCTCAAGTGTCTCATCTATACGAAAGATGACTGCCCAGGATATGTTTCATTGTAGAGATTTCACGTAGCTAAACCGTTTGATAAACTCCTAATAGAAGCAAGACATCGTAAATAATCTGAGTCAGTAGTTTTTTTAATTCTTTATTTGGGCCAAACAATAACCTCTAAACAAATCTTAAATCCCATAATTAAGGCACCTAAACAACACAAATATTAAAATATCATTGGAAGAAATAAATAGGTTCGCACATATCAACTAAATAACACAAATCTATTGAATCCAAATCCATCAACCAATAGCACAAAAGTTTACTTGTAAACTACTATTTTTTTAATTAAAAAAAAATAAATTGCGAAAAAACATTTTCCAGAAAAACTGATGCTAGCTGCGCATAGGATATCCTAACAAACCGTATCACAAAAGATGAGAAATCATTACTAAATCCAATAACTCGTCACATGAGGATGTCCATTCATCCTCTAGTTTATTGATTAGCATTCTCTAGTTTTTGGCAAAAATTTTTATGGTATTAAACCAACGACATGAGGATTTTTTTTTCTTTTCTTCTTCATCTACCATTTGGTTTGGATTAGACAATAAATTTATCTATAATTCTGCTTGTAGTAATATGTCCAAAGAACTTTACAATTCTACTGTACATCAAGGTAGACAGGCGTTAATTGGTTTTTATTTCCTGAAGAAAATGCCCGGTACATAACAAACTCATAGATAAAATTACACCAGCAACCAGCACGGGTTAAAATTATGATATACAACACATATACTCTAACCAAGATTGGGATAAACGCAGTATCGCATCGTTAAATAATGTCAAACCAAAGATATCTTCTTGGTGCATGTAAACTACAACGCTTTGGAAAATCAAAGATATTTATACAGATAATAAGCTTTGTTAGTGTTCCAATAGACCGTATTTAGCCCTTGGTTAAAGGCATTTTATATTTAATGAATATTGACTAGCACTAGAATGTTTTTAAAATTAGAAGTCTTTACGCATATTCAGTATCAATCAATATAAATGTGTGGTATTTCATTCACTTATTTATTTTCATGTAAACGGATTAGAACGTTTAGAAAAATTAGAGGTCTTTACAAATTTTAAGGTGTAATCTTAATGAATCATTATTTTTTATCAGTGATTCAGTCGTCTTTGTTCAAGCTAAATACTCGAACAAAGGCCACTGAATCACTGATAACACTTGTGCATATGTATAAACCTCGAAATAAATATGTGCCACAAAATAAAAATAATATTTGCCTTACAAACATGCGTTGATTGAAGCATAATTAATTAAACAAAGGCAACAACCTGACTTTGGTCCTAAATATAAATTTTTGATTTAACAATAATTGAAATATTTGACTTTTTATAATCTTCTAGGAATGAAATGTTGAGGTCGAAATAAATGGTGTGGTGAATGACGATAATAAAAACGTAAACGTTTAAATTAATAGCAGCAATTTAATTAAAGGTTGATTTTATTAAATTTGATACATTTCAAATCTCAATATCCAATTAATAAAACAAAATATTCGTGCTCCACGTTAAACAAGTGGAGTGATGAAGTACTAAAACCGAGTAGAATTCTAAATTTCCAATCACTGCATTAATTGAATAATAGAGCGAAATATATTATTGGGTGCACAGATGAATGCATTATTAATATGACGATACTTTAAATTAAACTCAAATATAATTTAGAATTAGCATAAAATCGAGGAGTGCAAAATTATTTTAGGACATCACTATTGCACAAAAGTTATTAAACAACATATTTTTAAATAAATAATATAAAATTAATAGACCAATAAGCAGTTTTAAAATTGCACCATTAACCATTATGTTTTACCGGCATAATTTTATTTCTTCCAATTATTAAAAATAATCTACCTTTTATTTATATTTAATACCTTAATATGTTTTATTAGGATAAATGTTTCATAGACTTAATAAAAGCATTCAAAAAATTTAAAGAAAAAAAGGGAACAGGCCACACGCGTTTCGTAGTATCTGCTTCACTACGAATATTTGACCGATGGTAGATTTTCCTATTCTAAATCCTGCCTGATATTCGCCTATTATCTTCTCTACGTGGAATCTATCTGGAATCTTTTGTTAATATTTACCCACATATCTCGTAGCCTGTACATAGCAATGATATACCGCTATAGTTTTGGCAAGGACGTTTGTTTCCTTTCTTGTATAATGGGCTGATAATGGTTTGGTTCCATTCCTTGGGAATATGCTCTTCGTCCCAGATTTTCTTTAGCAGGAAATGCGTTTGTTTGACGAGATTTTTAGCTACTATTTTAAATATTTTTGCGTGCAGGTTGTCAATTCCCGCAGCTTTCTTTCTATTCATTGCTGCCACTAAGTTTTGGACTTCCTCGATTAATTGTGAATCAATCTGTGATTCCTCTTGATGATTTTCACGCTCTTCATTTAGTAGTTGTTGGAAGAAGACTTTTCAAGTGTTTTTGATTTCCGTTATTTCGGTAATTACTTTTATTACCTTGGCATAATATAGTATATGGTTGGTACCCTTGCTTTAGCTGTTTTATGTACCTATCGGCATTTCTAATGTTATTTTCTTTAAAGTCTTTTTGCTTCTTTAGGAGTTGCAAGTCTTTGGGTGATGGCTTGTTTGCATTCGTCAACCCATTTTTCTCTTCTTGTTTGTTAAGTAATGCATATTATTTTGTTTGCTGAGTTTACCATTGTTGTTTTTGTTTCCTTCCACTTATTATCTATAGAGTCACCATTCAGCATTTCCCTTATATTTGTCTCTACTTCTTCTCTTAGTTTTGTTTGCATTTCTTTTAGTTTATCAATGTGCAGTTTAACTTGTCTATCACTCCTATGCTGTGTTTGATATGTGATTCTGCATCTAAATTTTGCATGAATTAAGTCGTCGGCAGACCGCGGCTCCTTAGCCGCATGCGGCTCTTTACACAGACGTTTGCGGCTCTTTAGACATGAACTCTAATTTCACCTTGTGTGTGTGTGTGTGTGTGTGTGTGGGTGTGTGGGTGTGAGGTCGTGTGTATCATGTATGTGGCTCCCTGATACCTTTGTACTTCTGTTTCCTTCACAACTTGGCTCGTCTAACTTAAAAGTCTGCCGACCCCTGAATTAAGTAATGGTCTGATCCGCAACATGCATCCAATTTTGATTTAACATCCAATATGCTTGTTGCAGATCTTTTGTTAATTAATACGTGATCTATCTCTTTACAAGTCTTTCCGTCTGGTGACACCCACGTACCTCTTTGTGTATTCTTATAAAAAAAAACTACTAGGAGACCTAAATATGTACGAAGAAGAATTAAAGAATATAAATATGGAAATATAAACATACCAGAAGAACATGATAATAGCAACTGAAGAAAAGAAAGGCAAAATTGAACACAATAATAGAAGAAGACGGGAAGTTAGAGCTAGAAATAAACGAAGGAATAGGAAAATCAATACATTAAAAAATACGTTTACAGAGAAAAAATTAATAACAAAGAGAAAAACATAGGTGTAATAAAACCTCCCTAATATATGCTTGCGAATCATGGACAACCACAACCACATTAAAATCAATGTCAATGCAATGGAAATGAGATTCCTAAGTAAGATCGAAGAAATCACAAAAATGGTAAAGTGAGACAAAAATTGTGAAGTGAGAAATACAGAAGTCAAAATAAAGCTGAAGATAAAACCAATTACAATATTAATAGAGAAAAGACAGCTGGGGTGGCTATGAAACATACACAGACTTGAAGAGAACACCAAAAAGTATACACAAAATAAGAATTCAAGGCAAGATTAAAGTAGGAAGGCCAAGGAAAGGATAGACTAAGTTGGCCCAACAAGCAGCCAAGAGAAGAGAAATAGAATGAGAAGATATAGAAAGAGTGATACAGAACAGAAATTGCTGGAAAAGAAAAATAGACTTTTTAGTCCGGCACCTGAAAAGGGTAAATGAAAATAAAATAAATAAAAACTAAAAATACAATTTAGTTTGAAATGCAGCTGCTGCACTAGTAGTTCTTGAAGACTGAAAGTGGAGCAGCAGTATGTTTCACAGTGTAAGGCTACCGAGTTTGCTCCAAGACCAAATTCATTTTTTGATGTAAGGTTAAATTAACCTTTAATAATAAAAATATTGACCAAGGATCAGTACCAGGATGAGAATGGGCGGTAAGAATCATATTATTTGCTGTAGATATGGCTGGGCTCAATGCATTATATCCGTATTAGCTATCCTTCTGATGTAAGGCGTACAAATGCTACAAAAGTGATTAGTAGTAATTTTTGCAATTTTTTATGTTGCAACATTTTTCTACATTAATTCTACGGCCGTCCATGTAATACTTAAAAATTCTTGCAATTTTTGAGGTTATCTTACAATATTAATAATTTTTGCAGCTTACAACTCAACCCCACAAATTATTCAGCGAATCCCTTTTAGAATATGGCTTCTCAGTTTAAGAACCGCTTATCTAAACAATGCATTTTATCTGATCTGGATTTTTAAAAAACTTTTGAGTTAGAAGTAATCAGAGTTTATAATCTTAGTAATAATTATCCATTGTTGCGATGCCCGCAGAAAATTACCTTGATCCAAAAAATATATATATATATATAAATCAATAACTTCAACCAGTGCTAAATAAAGTGTGGTCTACATATCCCTATGAGACGATTTATAATGTTCGAAAATCAAAATGTAAAGGTTTATTGTCAGACGTCCTCATTAAACAATATTGTCCCGTTTCTCAGCCTTTAGTTTGGGGGTCCAGGCTAAACTTTTCGACACCCTCTGGGATATCGCTTTACTGTGTTTTTCATGTTTAACGTTATTAAATCGGCAGCACATACATAGACAAAAAATAAGCATTGTATATAATCGGTATAGCTACTAGAATACCTAATTACTTGTACTAATAGGTTCTCTGTCCTACATACAAGATAATAGGTTTCTACACTTGAAAGTGTATCTATGCACTACTAGAGCATTAGCTTTGCAATGAGTAGGTAAATATCCTGGGTGGCTACCCATTTTTCTGTCTTTCTTGTAAAATTACTGGTACAAGAACTTTTCAATGTAGTTTCCTGGTTGGTGACTAGCAACTAAGTTGTACAAGTTAGTAACTAAACACTGCACCAATGTTAATCTGGCTAATTTTACAGAATACTTGCAAAAAAAATCTATAATATTGTTTTCAGTTTACTCAATCTAAGCATCTCCAACTCAAACCCTGCGTGAAAACTTAACTATAGTCACGTATTAGGGTGCAGTGTACGGCGACGAGTTCACAAAAATATTTTTATTTCGTTTAACTTTATTGTTGCTTTAGGTTATGTTGGGCCAGATTTTATTAATCCTGCTTATATATGAACCTGTTTTCTGTCGACAATTTGTAAGCTTGAAAAATTAACAGCAACTAGACCCTTAACAAGGAAATTGAGGCATTTATCTTATAATATTTAGATAAATATCTTAAAAACCATCAAAGATTTTTAAAAACGGATTTCAGAATCTGATTTAAAGTTAAGTTTTACGCAATAAAAGGTAAAAAAATTTAAATTTTTCACTGCACGTTTTGGATATATCCGCCTTTGTTGTTGATATCCAAAAATTAAATTTTTAACTTTGTGCAATATTTAGATAAATATCTTAAAAACCATCAAAG
>JARJDX010077174.1:0-10940 GCA_030264735.1 Gymnusa sp. GC000175
ATTGCAAGTAGTAAAAAAAATACCTAAAATTTAACCCACATTGCTAACAGTGGACCAAAATAATAACAATCTTAACCAATATAAACTAAATTACAACGAAAGATGTAAAAAATTGACCAAAATCATACAACCTAATCAAAATCATCTAAATTTGAGCAAAATCGTTGCAATTTTAGTCAAAATCGTGTTAATTTTAAAATTGTTTAATTTTTACTATCACATTTTTATCTAAAAATCATTTAAATTTTGTCAAAAATCGCTTAAATTTGACCAAAGTTATTGCAATTTTATCCAAAATCAAATAATTTTTTTCAAAAGATGCTGTTATTTCACCAAATTCATAGCATAAAGTTCTTTTGTCTTTTTCAAAAATATTTTTTTTTCCAAACGTCATATCTCCATTGTTTTTTAAATAAAACAATTAGGCAGAGAACTAATTTATAGTAAAGTTTGTCGGCTATAACGCGGTTTAATCCGATTTTAAATATACTCTATATTTTTAGAGATATAACGAATAAAGTGACAAAAAATTTACTAAATGACAAAGTAGCTAGCCGATGTTCACAAACTACCAGCTTGAAGAAAAATTATTGATAAGGTCGTGCTTTTGTTGTCGATTTGGGGATCGACGTGATTGAACCAATAATTTTTGTTTGAGCCGGTAGTTTGTGAACCTCGGTTATAGGCCGCATAAGTTTTCACCGTGGGCCGCATGTGGCATGTGGGTTTGCCCACCCCTGGTCTAGACCCTTGAAAAATCTCTTGCGTTCTAAAAAGACTCACAAACATCCGAAATGAACGTTCGGAAAAAAAATTCTCTTGGGGACGCGTATTGAAAGTTGCACAACATATTTAAGTATAATTATCATCAACATCTTAATTCCAAAGTTTTTGGTTAGTGTATTCTGCCAACCCTGGCGTATGGTCCGTATAAATCAGAAACGGTGACTTTCAGGGAGAGTAATATGGAAAAAAATTTAAAGTTGTACAGAAAGCGATGGGGAGGTATTACACTCACAAATAGGCAGAACAACGAGTGGATCAGGTGGAAGAAAACAGTTGGAGATGTAGCGGAGCAGATAGCCAAGTCTGATACCTAATGGGAACTCTAGACAATCGATAGATCAAGAAGGTAACAGTTTGTCAAACGAAGCATTGATGGACCCAAAGCTAGGCGAATGGATGACATTGTGTGAATTGCTGGTGTGCAATAGATGCAGTACGCAGGAGACCGAATAACGTGGAATCACATAAGGGAGGCTTTTGCCCAAAGAGGCGACCGTGGCAGCTACAAATAACGATCATGATGATGATAATTATAATGACGATATCTTCGAAATCATTGACAATTGAAAACATTGAAAGTAAAAGTTTTCCATATCTCGATTTTTTTCCAAAATTTTTGTGGTTATTTCTGTAAGTCGAATTTTCCAAATCTCATTTTTTTTAGTGAACTATGATGATTCGACATAGGGAAGTTCGACTGTATTATACAGAGTGTGCTTAACATATAAGATCAAAAAAAATTGAGTTAATGGGTGACGCCATTTTTAATAAAAATATACATTAGCTCCTTTAATTATTCATGATTCCAACTTTGTAACTTTCAAAGCAATTTTTTTGAGAAACTACGAGTCTACGTTCGTTAAGCTTTAAATTTTTTTAAAGTCGTAGTAAATTTATCGTCATTTTATAAAATATTAACAACTCGGAATATTTATACTTCTTAATTATTATTGTTTTGCAAACAAATAAAGTATTTAATGTTGTGATTAAAATCTGTGTTCATTAATTGACTTCATAAATATATTACCAGCATACATGAATACATCATGTGCAAATGTTGTATTAACATTACTTAATAATTATTGTATAATTGCACGTGATTAATTTTTAATATAGCGATAAAAGTTTTCTTTGCTATTCATGCATGTAGATTGATGGCACAAAAAATACTCATTAGGGAAATGAAGAAATCATTATCCTTGTACAATTAGAAAAAAATATTATTCCCAGACTTTATTAAATATTTGCTAATAATATTTACCAGGCAACAAATCGAAAAAAAATGACACCTGGCAAATAAGGATATTATTGTGTTCAAATATGCATAACCAAATATTTAATTTTAGTAGTTTTGCATATTTTTTTTATCCAAGGCCTGAATAATTTTGTAGAACTTTCCTCCCTTTCGGTAAATGGGTACATATTTATATGCATAGAATATATTTTGGGTCAAGGGAATTTGCAAGTAGCAATTTTCATAGCTTTGTTCTACAATTATATTTTATATCCTATAAGAATAAATTGAAAATATGCAACAGTTAATTGAGTTATGTAACAAAATGCAGTTTATTGGTGCTTCTAGCTTAAAGCAATTCAATTGTTCAATTACGTTTTATACCTTTAGATAATTACAACTTATAATTTAATAATTAGTACACAGTATTTTTTAACAACAAATTAATACGGGAGAATAACTTCGCTATATCTATTTAGAAATAAAAATTTAACAAATACAGTAACTACATATTATAAACAAGTCTCAACCCGTGGGCACCTAGTGCCCAACCCATATACACTGCAGAGACATCTAACGGTGAAAAACGAAACTATGAGTGAGTAGGTAGAATAAATACGGGAGAATAACTTCGCTATATCCAATTAGGAATAAAAATTTAATAAATACAGTAACTATTATAAGCAAGTTTCAACCCGTGGGCACCTAATGCCCAACCAATATACACTGCAGAGACATCTAACGGTGAAAAACGAAATGATTAGGTAGAATTTGTGATCGGATACAATGACATCGCTGGGATGTTGTTGTATTTATAGTACAGGCGTAAAATAAAAATAGAAAATACTAACTTTATTGTACACTTGTATGGATAAATATATGTTATTGGCAAAAATTTAACTTAATTTTAAAACATTATTTAATTTCAGAGTGCGAGATCTGGTTCATTACTGCTGACAGCTGCAAATCTAGCCCAAATACATACAAAAGAAGAAGTAACAACAAAAGATGAAAATATTAAATATTATTTGGAAGCAGCAAATAATAAACTTTCAATACCTGCATGCGACCTGAAAAAGCCTGATCCTGACACTGTGTCCATAGCTAGTTCTATGCACTTTACTGTAGTCAATGTAAACACTAGACCTCAAGTTAGAACAAGGAGTTTTTGCAAAAAACACCAATTAACCGTACTTGTCGTTACTATGTCTGCCATTTTTACCATAGGGATTATTGCTGCCATTTTCCTCTTAGAAAGTAAGTACGATTAATCAATACTCATCAAACAACTAACAAAACGCGAAAAAAAAACGAGAGTAAAAAAAATTACATAAATAATTTAATAATCATCCATAATATTAATAATCAAAATGGAATTAATACAATTTTTGTAAATAATTTATGTGCGAGCAGTGGCTCAGTGGTATAGCCTAAGTTTAGCGCACAGCATTACGGGTTCAATCCCCAGGCAGTAGGTTACCATCTGTCATGGAGAAATAATAATGTCACTCTATAAAGGCTCTAACACTTATACACATACACCGCAATAAACATGAAAGGAGAAATTTGTGCCAATTTGGGATAAATTCTTAACAAAAACCACAACTAACTAACTTGTATGTACCTGTTTTAATTACCTTTGTTTTTATTTTCAGTGAGAGCAAGACGACAGCCTCCTAATTGAAAGCGAAACTTTTAACCAATTATAAGTTACCCACGAGAAGGCATTTAAACTGCTCTAATAGATAGTTGAATTTATTTAATATTATTTAATTTAATTTTTTAAGTATTATTTTAAAATGCACCAAAATTAAGGTTAATTTAATGTTATTTGTCCATATTTTATAATGGAAATTAGAAAAAATGTTATACAATTATTTAAAAATGCTTTTAAATTATTTATAACCAACTCTGACGCAATGTTTAGCTTTAAGTTTTTATTTATATAATTTTAAAATGTGGATGAAATAATGTAATTTTAATTTTCTATAAAAAGTGTAACATAATTACTGTGATATCTAATTAAATGAGTAAATTTATAATCACATGTATAGTTATTTATCAATTTAGAAAAAAGTCAATTCCAAATGAAATTATTTTGTATTTATAAAAAGAGTAAAAATTAACACGCTTTTTATTACATTGAAGTAAAACGTTTATCCTTTTTTTATCCAATAATCCTTATGACAGTTTAGAAGTGGTTTCTGTGTTTCTGTCTGTCTGTGTCCTCTCTACAGCCCAGACGGCTAAACTGATCGTCCCGAAAATTCATATTTAAGCTTTTAACAAAAATTGGGAAGTCCCAGTGACTTTTAGCTAAAATCCAAAAATAGGAAGTGGTAGATTATTGGTGAGGTTTTTAGGTTTTTTGGAAATATTTCAAAGTGTATTGAGTTTATGTAAAAAACATAGGAGTACAAAATTGTTTAAAAACAAATTTTACACAAATTTTGTTCCTATCATTTTTTCAAAATTTACCATTTTAAGAACTCATTGTTCATCACAAATTAGTAAATGAAAGTCGTGTGGTGACCACACCTCCATTTTTTTTATTTAAGCCCCAGCGTAGTTTAAAATTGGCAACCAACAAAACATCTGTGAGTTTTTAGTTGCAACAGCGAATTTCTGCCTGACATATTCATAAACCTTGGACACCTTACATAGGCAACCAAACAAACATTAAACATTAAATAAAAACAAACCTGCCTTGCAAATGTAAATTTTTGCCTTCAATGAAACTGCATTTACTATTTTTTTTCCTGCAGTTAATTAATTACTTTTTAATTTTAATCAAACAATTTAATTGTAACAAACTTTATACTTTTCAGAGGGTAATTTTTGTAGGCTATATAAACTATTAAACATTTTAAATAATTTGAGTATTTATAATATTTGCCAATGTAACTTTTAACATTCCATAACTAATTACTGATGAGGCTACTTTTATAGCCTTGAATTCTTGTCAAGTTTAATCAATAATATACATTGGTTAGTTATTGGTAATGAATGATACCATGGCAATAAATAAAATCTTACCTCTAAATCCTGTAGAGTTTGTGTCCATTTATACTTCTCCAAATCACAGCCATTACCCAAGTTGGGCTTTAGTTTTCCCTTTTCTGATTCATCTTCCTCATTATCATCAATAGGTTGGGATACTTCAGCTGGTTTGGATTGATCTTTCTTTGCATCCAACTCTTTTTGAAGCTTTTCAGCTTCTTCATCACTCAATTCGACGATGGCTGGTTTTTTGGGTTCATTATCTTGGGCCTTTTTCGATGCAGCAGCTTGACGGGCTTTTTCACGTTCCTGTCTCTGCTTAATTTGTGCTTTTTGCTCATCTATGCATATCTTTTCGTGTTTACGAAATGTTGACATAACAAGCTAAAACAAATTCATGATTACAATACTTTTTTTTACTCTGTAAACTAAAATTTGTAGGTTAATTTTGTTGATGATCCAACATAAATTTATAAATTTTTTACCTTTTCCCATAATCCTTCGCCACCGCCAGTAAAAAAGTCAGTTTTTCTACCAAGAAAGCTCACGAAAGTATCCAAGAGCTAAAATTTTCAATATTGATTTATAGGTTATGTTAAAATTCTAGAAAAATTTATTACTTGTGTGGCCCCTTGTGGATGATGTTGAGCAATTGATAAAAATAAAGAATCGAAATGTTCGATCTTGCTTTGTTCTAAAGACATTTTGTATGAAACTTATTAGTTTTGTAAATTAAAATACAAGCTCGAAACAAGATTCGAAACGAACTCGAAACACACCGGCTGTAACGATAACTTCAAAACATGAGTAATCAAAGGGTTGGCAACTGTAAAAAATAAAAACTCAAACGAAAACCCTAAGGGATGTTTCAAATTTAAAGATATTGTTATAATACGAAAGTAGGAATATAAAAAAAATCAAATCTAATAAAATAATACCATTTATTACGTTTTATTTAGAAAATTATAAAATATTTTGGTAAAGTTGGTCATGTAATAAATTATAAGTGTTTTACATAGAAATATGCAGGGACGCATTTGGTCCATAAAAAAAAATATTTTACTAAAAAAAAAAACAGAATTTGCAGCGGTTTGTCACTACCTTATAAAAGCTACATTTTGCAGATTACCAAGTGATGCTTGCTCAAAAGAAGGAAAACCTTAAATTTATAGCAATAAGGTTATCAAAAATATACAAGGAATGACTGATAAAGTGTTGCCAATTGCACAAAAAATTATATTTTCTCAAAAAAATGTTCTTTATTATAATACATATGTTAATCAGAATCAAACACATGTTTTGAGTATAAATTTAGTTTGCCGTCTTCATTATTTAAATGCTTGTTAGTGATACATTTAAGCTTCTGGAAAAAATTTGATCTACTTAACAAAACCTCATTATCTACCACTTTTTTCTCAGATTCTTTTTCAATCAAATCTTGCAGTTTGTGCACTATAGTGTCATCAGTATTTCCAGAAGAACACTCACTTTCAAGAACAGAAACTCCATCAAAATTAATATCAGAAACTGCATCATCATCATCATCATCATCATTTGGACCAATTTCATAACATTCATTATCCCTATTTAAAATGTCAGTTGTGGTTGCTACATTTCTAGTATTAATTTCATCTGTATTAATTAATTTCGATTCAAAATTGCAACAAATTTGAGGCTTCATCGACTTCCCAGGTTCTAGAAGGCTTACACCATTTTGAAATTTAAAATGTCTTCGACAACATGAGAAGCTTGGATGATTATTATTTAATAAATGTTTGCTTCTATGATGGCAAGTTTCATCATTTTCATTGCGTAGATAACCACAGCAATTCATAACAAAGAACAAAGCTGTGAATCCTACCACAAACGTTATAATAATAAAAATTGAGCACATAAATTGCCAAAATGCATTGAATAAGTAACCTGCAAGTACAACCTTATCCTGTTTTATAAGAAGTTGCGGAAAAATTGTTCCAAATAACCCGCAAACCATGTGTACGTTTATAGCGTTGCAATAATCCTCCAAAGCCGACATTTGCATACATTTAGACATGGCAAAAAATAAAATTTCACCAAAAAATGTTATAATTACGCAAGATATAACGTTATATTCCACTATCCCAGCAGAAATAACAACTAAAGACGCTATTGCGGCTTGCATGCACCTTAATAACGTCCAATAATTTTGTTGCACCTTACAAAATGGTGTTTGAAGAGCAATCATAATCAACATTCCAACCCCCAATGAAGTTACGCTATTGATTATGACATTGTTGATGTCGCCTTGAGTGTATGGGTGTAGTGGAAGATTCATTCCAATAATTCCTAGCATCATTAAAAAGTAACCAAGAAGACTGGTGCTTGGCGCTGCTGCACTCACTGAACACTCGTGGATTTCATGCAGAAGTAATAAACGGCGCCCGAGAAATAAGGATCCTATCAAACCCACTGTTCCTGCAGTTGTATGTATAACCAAACCACCTCCATGGTCCACGAAGGGCGTTTTATTTTCTGTAATACGCAAGGAAGCAATCCAACCGGTTTCATTCCATACCCAATGCATTGTTATTGGAAGTAGTATGCCTGAATATAAGATATTTACTAATGCGTTGCTGATGATGTGTAATCTTCCTGAGAGAATCATTGAAATAATTGATGATCCTAGCAAAGCACCACATAATCCTTGAAAAAACAAAAAAATAATTAATTAACGTAAGTAACATAAGTAAAAGGTCTCAACCCGTGGTTACCAAGTACCTATCATCATCATCATCATCACACACTACAGAGACATCTAACGGTAAGTAAGCTGAGTGAACGGATGTAATGACATCGCTGGTGTGTTATACTATTTTTGAATGTTTTTACTACTTCTTACCACTTGGTTGTTGTTGTGGCTTTTAGCACGCCACTCCTGGCGCCTGTAATGCTGGCAACTTACATTACAGATGGACCTATAGTTTAAAGTGGTTTTCGAACCATTGGAGTAACAAGATTCTCATCTCATCACGCTATTAAACTGGGTTGTGAAGTTGGAGCAGTAAAGGTAATTAGTGTAATGCATGTAAAAGTGATTACTGTTAAGAGGCGCGAACCCATGATCTTGAACTCAGCCGTAGAAGGCCTGTGTCTCACTATGTTTGTAATAAACAGATTCTTTATTATTAAAACTTACCAAAAATAACCTTTTCCAAATCAATATTTTCAGATCCAATCCATGACCCAAACCCAAATATACCGTTTACATCAATACTACCAAATGCAAGGGGATATCCAAAAATAGCAAAGGAAACAATTGTAACGGATACGTCCGTAATATTTTGAAAAATGATATTGTACACATTGCTGGTTGGAAATGATCCTAGTTGAATTAATAATGATCCCGCTCGTAATAATATAACTATTGGAGGAATTTTATTAGTCATTCAACAGTAAAACCGTGGTGCAATATTACTTACTTAAAATTAATCTAATCAGTGGTACTGAAGAGTTGTGGTAGAGCAAAATATCTCCGGTTGTTACGTTTTTGGGTTGAGACATGATGAATAAAAGAAAATATTTTAAAACTATTTATGCTAGTGTGGTACTATTACTAGTCTATGGTCCTATGACCTATTAGTCTTTTTCTCATTAACTATCACAAATGTTGAGAATTATCTTCTTTTGACGTTTAATTTAACAAAAATGATGGATTCTGATGGGTAGACATTAATTTATATTTGCCAATGTCATTAATGACATGTCACATCATTATGCTCTCCTAAAAACAGTTGCCGAAGCGATCTTGTGTTGGTATTTTAGCATTATGCCCCGCATAAATACAACATATGTGGCTGCTATTTGCTTCAGATTAAAGAACGACTTGACAATAAGATGACAAAGGAATCCTGCCAACGCATTATAGTAAGTCGCTAACGCTTCCTTTCTCAGCTGTGCATTTCAGCGGTGTAGGAAGGGTGTTTCTGGTTACTACTTTTTTTAGATTGAAGAAAGACGATAAAAAGATAGGAGAAGCCTGTTAACGCATTATGACATATTGATAATATAATATAATCGACGTGGTGAAATTTGTGAAACAGAGAAGAAAAGAATGGAATGAGCACGTGTAAAGAGCAAATGACAATAGACTAATGAGAATGGCAAGAGACCACATACCACAAGGCAGAAGGAGCGTAGGGAGACCACAGAAGATATGGGCCCAAAGCTGGACATTTATCTCCATAGAAGAGACTCCATACCCACGAGGACAGCATAAAGGAAAACAGGGAACTTTTCCAAAGTAAAAGAAGAAGAAGATATTGTTTTCTTTCCCATCAAAGACCCATATATCACAAGGCAGGAGAAGCGGAGGGAGACCACCGAAGAGATGGATCTAAAGCTGGACATCAATCTCCATAACCACGAGGACAGCATGAAGAAAAACAGAAAACTTCCTATAGTAGTAGTAGTAGTAGAAGAAGAAGATAATGTTTCCTTTTCCATCAAAGCGTTTCTGACATGCTATTTCTTTAGATTAGAGAACGATTTGACAACAAGATGACGAAAGAACCTTGCCAATGTATCATTTTTTATGTTGGGAATCAGTACTCATTAATGATGGTGCCAAGGTATACATTTTGGTTGATACCTCCGCGTTCTATTCTTAGTAGCTGTCTGTGTGCATTCTTCTTGTTTGTTATTATAAAATTGGTTTTCTCGTAGGATTCTACGGTTAGGCCATATAACTGTCTTAAGTAAAAAATGCCTTACCTTAGTAGCGACCATGACCTAGTACTCTGCTGACTAAAGTTTGGAACAACAAACCGAAAAAAATACAAAAACCAAAGAACATAAAAGGAACTACGATAAACTTTCGAGGAACTACAGGATGAATCAACGATTCACCACCATGAAAAACGCGTCGGCCAAAAAATATCCAAGAGTATGATAAGTGATGAGTGTTAAGCAATTGTGGGTAAAAGTCAAATTCAACATTCAAGAGGCAGCAGCAAGGTTAACCGAAAAATGAGCGCTTACAATTCATTTGCGCGAAACACGTGGTTTACAAATAGAGAAGAAATGTGCTAAGAAAATTAAACATACCAAAAACCTAGAGAATATGGTAGACAACAAGCATACAACCACTACAAACGAATTCTTCTTCTGGTGCCTATCCGCTTCGGATGTTGGCGATCACCATGGCGATTCGAACTTTGTCTGCTGCAGCTCCGAAGAGACCCGTTGTTGTTGTATGAAAGCAGGTTCGAAGGAAAAATACATTTTTACAAGATAGATTAAAATACTTTTCCTTCAAAAAATTAAAAATCACAAGCATTTAAAGTGCGCGAGTAATTTCTAAGTTTTTGCAGAAATTAAAATTTTTCATTCGTACGATCATAACTTCTCTAAATTTATTTCAATTTATACAAATCATATATTTTCCAAATTAGCATTAAATTTTCTACAAAATAGATCAAAATATTTATTGTTTTCTATAAAAACTTAAAAATCGCAAGCATTTAAAGTGCACGAGTATTTTCTTATTTTTGCAGAAATTGAATTTTTTCATTTGAACGAGCATAACTTTTTTAAAGTTATTTCAATTTTTACAAATCATATATTTTTCAAATCAGCATTAAATTTTCTACAAAATAGATCAAAATATGTATTGTTTTCTATAAAAACTTAAAAATCGCAAGCGTTTTAAGTGCGCGAGTAATTTCTTAGTTTTTGCAGAAATTAAAATTTTTCATTCGTACGATCATAACTTCTCTAAATTTATTTCAATTTATACAAATCATATATTTTTCAAATCAGCATTAAATTTTCTACAAAATAGATCAAAATATTTATTGTTTTCTATAAAAACTTAAAAATCGCAAGCGTTTAAAGTGCACGAGTAATTTCTTAGTTTTTGCAGAAATTGAAATTTTTCATTTGA
>JARJDX010077219.1:0-11570 GCA_030264735.1 Gymnusa sp. GC000175
ATTTTTGTTAATAAATTGTATTTTATAAACTAAAATTATAATTTATTTTACCTACCATCTACTGCAAAATCTCAATAATAAAATTATTATTAATAATTACCTATTTGTTTCCTAATTACATGCTCATTAATTGCCTGTTAATATAAATTTTATCTGTAATTAGTAATAATTAAAAAAAGATTAAAAAAAACTAATAAACAGGTTTTTAAAAAAATTCCCGGGACTAGGGAATTCTCGGGACAATGCATATCGAGACTCTCGATTCCCGGGACATCAAAAACATTCGAGACTCAGAAACCCTAATCAAGAGTATATGAAAATATAAACCCATGTTTTGCAATCACGAAAAGGAATTAGCAGGTGAAAAAAGTAAAGATTCATGTCTAAAGTAAAGACGTGGAGAAATCTGCTATGACATTTACAAACTAACTAGAAATCAACACCCAATCAAAAAACAAAGTTGGAAAATTTTTACAATTGTAATGGTACGACCTTTCTACTTGGTGCACAGAAAAAAATCTGGGGAATGTTAAGAAATTTAAAAAAACCAATCTCACATCACATTCTTAAACATAACTACCAAAAAATGGGAGAATTATTTCACGAAACTATGCACCGTACTGAGGTAAAAAAGACTGTCGCACGCACCGGATTACACCTTAAAGACCAGCCTTTCGAAATAATTCAAGAAGACGTAGAAAACAATTTCAAGCAGTTCAAGAACAGGAAATCGCCAGAACCAGAGCTAGTGACTAACGAAATGATAAAATATAGAGGACAACTAAACTCCGAGCTCGTATTTTTTTTTCAACAAAATAATTTGACATCAAACGCTTGGAAACACAGCTATACGGTTTCCATTTTCAAAAAAAGGGACAGGATAGTGCCGGACAACTACAGAGGCCTAGCGCCCGCTTATACAAGGGAGCCCGGTAATGCTATAGGCAATAATATTATATCAAATGAAAGCTATTTTATTGGACTATCGCATGCTTTCCACGTTTTTGAAACGTATCTATCTTTTAATCACGTAAAAGTAAATTATAGTTAATGAAGACCGCTTAATGAAGGGATTACTAAATATAATAAAGGATATTAATAAACAGTTGACCTCGGTCATTTCTAAGAAATGAAAGCAAAAGCCGTTAAAAAGCAAACTCGGTTTATACATTTAAACCTGCATATGGAAAGTTAAAATTTTATTGTATCATAGTAGTTGAATTTGGTTTTTTCTAAGAAGGCTTTGCAAAGGAAATATGAATTTTGATAAATGGAGAAATTTGGAAAATATTCATGCGATTCAAATTAGGATTTTAAAATATGTGTCGACCTTCATTTATTCCAGCGTTTTGTAAATAACAAATACAGCTGCAATGCATCGAAGGGAATTTGTTATTTTTGCCCAACAGTGTTCGCGTTATTTGCATTTTCACTTGATTTTGGAAACTGTAAAGCTGTAGGTTTTAAGATACTTTAGGGCAATCTACAGATCGCTGAACAAAGACAATTAAGCAATGGCACCTAAAGCATAATAGACGTTACGCCAGAATGCCACCGTGTTATTAACATGTTACATGTAGTCTTTACACCACAAGGAAACAACATAGGGCTTACGAACACGTAGTTGCTCAAACTACCATGTACACAACAGGAAATACACAAAATGACAAGAGAAAAAGAATCTGAAGGAATAAGTCTTTAACTGAAAACACAAAAGTAATCACAGAATCTCCAAAAAAAAAATATAAGAAAGAAAACAGAGCACAAGAAGAGAAGGTGCAAACCAGAGGATGAAAAATAAGACACAGAGATTAAAGGATAAGAGTGTACGAAATTAATTAATAGCTTGACGAAAGACAATCCAATATGGATGTAAAGTAAACAAAACATTTATGATACATACGTATTACTAAATCTTATCAAACATCATTACAAATACCTTCAATGAGGGTACCTAATGTAATTGTATTGCAACCTTGATGAAGCATAGACGTGAGTCACAACAACTTATCTAGTAGCCAAAATACTATACCTATATAGTACAAGTGCCTACTTGATATTATCTTATTTCTGCTATAGAATTCAATACATACATTATAAATTTAGAACAACTGATTTTTCGCAAATAATATATGGGATAATAATAGATAAATACTCTTCCTAGCACCTCAAATAAAGAGATAAAATAAAAAATGAATTTAGAAACAAACATTATAGATATGATAGAGCATTAAAAATAGATGTGGTACCTGCATACTCAAAGAATAGACGAGACTATATGGCCTAAAAGAATGCTACAATATATACAACCTTAAAAAAGTTGGACCAAGAAAATCCTGATCACAGTAAGTATAAAAGACGATAAACAGCTGACAAGTCGAAGAAATCAAAGATATAAAGGCATGGCGAAATGGATGCTGGAAACGGTGGGTATTGTAGAAAATCCAATAAGATTCTGAAAGCATTTAAAAGACAAAGGTTGTTATAAAAAATATAGAATAGTACGTTATAGGTACATGATTAGGAATTATATATATACTACTTGAGGCAGTAGAAACCACAAACATATTATTGTTCTAAAACAAATAAGCTAAAACGTAGAGCAAAAAATATTATCTCAATCGATTTATGTCATTTTTGACAATTTTAGGTTAAATGTTATCCAAAATTAATCATGTAATTCAATAAAAAGATCTTTTGGGATGTGCTCACTTGGGAATATTGACATAAAGCAGAGAATTTCTGGTAAGTTATTTTCTATAACATCCCATGAATATATGTCAATTAAATTACTCTAAGAAATTAACTTTATAACATTAGATTAATTATCGATCATCATAATTGCTTCTTGATCAGGCATATAACACAATAGGATTTGAAGTAGGTACTTGATATTATCATAAATACATATTGCATAAAAATAACACTATTTGTTTTATTTTCTTTCATAAAACCTTATCACCAATTGATTAATACGCCATAATATTGTAGTTACATTAATATTTATGGCAATTAAAAATATATAAAAGTACAAATAAATATCTCCGACTAAATTTACCTTAAACATTTAGGTTACTGATTTTAATATTAGGTTTTTACTAATAATATAATATCTAACTACTGTAATTCAACGTTAGCTAATATAATTGGGTACATTATCAAGAAAAATTAAGACATAGAAATAAAAAAAGAAGCAGAAAAACTGGTAGTAACTTTTCAGTTATCAGTTTTGAAGTACGCAGTAGAAATTAATTAATAATTACCCCAAAGAAAACTGTGAACTATTTGCTGATGAAAGAAAATCCAGAAAAAATGAGAAATACTACACACACCTCGCTTTGCGGACAACCAAATAGTTATGTCGCAAGACGAAGAAGATCTGGAGTTTATGGCTAGAAGATTATTTAGAGATTATGCAGAATTGGGTGTATCAGTAAATTACAAATAATAGAACTAGATAAACGATGGCGAAACCACATCAGTATGCAGCAAATATGTATATCCAGGAACTAAAATTACACAACACAACTGGTCGAAGAAAAGTTTTCAGGAAATAAAACCCTTGTTTTTTACCACTATCTTCAGAAACATATTCCTGCATGGGTGCGAAACATAGCAACTAAATAAATCACTGAACAACCGACTATTTGTACTGGAAATGGACTACAGAGATCGGCCGAAAAGATGTGACTAGAAATAATACGAAACAACAAAATACGAGATCACGAAAGTCGAGTCAGATATAATGGACGAAAACAAGAGAAGACAGCTGATTTGGCGTGGCTATGTGGAAAAATACTGTGAACGAGCAGAGTATAACAGTCAATACCAAAGTAAAATCTCCAACTATAAGATTGGGGAGTCGGTAAAGAAAAAATTGAAAACCGGAAAGCGAAGAACGTTATGAAACCAGATAAACAGTGTATCTACTTAAGTTACATATGAAATATTATTTTTGCATCGTTTAAAATTCAAAATGCAACCAAATCTGCGATAAACGTTCACTTTACTTTTGAAAATCTAAAATTTTAAATCAAATCCTAGTCTCTAATCCCTTGGCTACTAGGGAATAGGCTGTTTTACCTTAAACATTATTAATTTATTTAAAATATTATTATAAATTATTTAAAATTAAGAACATTTTTTGTAATTCTGCTTAAGGACCAATGCCGACACACAATAAAAATTTTGGTGAACAAAACCTTTTATAGAAATTTTAATAAATAATTTATTTCTATTGGTTGAAGATATTTTAAATTTTATTTAATTCTTCTCTATTTTACAAATTCATTTTATTTATTGGTAAACTAAACAATTTAAAAACATTTTAATAAATAATTTATTTCTATTGGTTGAACATATTTTAAATTTTTTTTAATTCGCCTCTATTTTATAAATTTATTTTATTTATTGGCGGACTAAAGGATTTAAAAAAATTTTAATAAATAGTGTATTTCTATTGGTTAAGGATATTTTAAATTTTATCTAATTCGCTGAGATAGGCTGTAGTTTGTTCACTCTACTCTTTACTAGTTACCTGAAGAAAATTCTAAAACAGTGGAGAAAAAGTTGTGCGTGTATGTATCCCCATTCCAATTGGGGATTTTATTCTTTTCACTTGCTGACCAGGCTATTGCCCAGCATGCATACGATATGGAGTTTGTGCTGCAAAACTTTTACCATCACTACAAAAATTGGATTTTGAAGTAGGTTAATATATCCAAAACAGAATATATGGTTATAAATTCTAACGCGCTATTTGGGACCTCTGATCTACATCCTGAAAATGCCACAAATACAGACGTATGGACGTGACAAAACAAAATTGGACAATTCAAGAATTTTAATAAGGAGCTGGTGATATTGTAGAATCCATTGATCTAAAACAAAAAATAAGGAAGGGACAAGTTTAGTTCTGCATGAAAAATAAAGTAGCAGCCGTTTATAAATAGTACTAAGGTGGCTCTATGCTTCTCTGGCACAAAAGTAAACACCAACTTTAAAAATCTAAGAAAAAATTCGAGCGCCAATAGTACGCGACACATTTAATGTGCATAAAATATTAAGCAAGTAGCTATTATTAAAATAATTATTTACTAAGAAATGGATGCCACACATACTTTCATACACAAACACACACACATACACATCTTCCGTCGCGCTTGCTAGGCGTATCCCAGCTACTTGCCCTTGTGGCCGTAGCGAGTAGGCCCAATAGGGTAGGTATCGCCACGTTAAACAATAAAACAGGAGCTTCGCCCTTGATCAAGCACACATACACACACACACACACAGACATCATTCCAAAAACGGTCAATTTTTGTTTTGAGAACCGTAAAATATTGACATTTGATGAAACCTCAAAATATTACTATACTTTCCAGAAAAATAAAAATTGATTCCAGGAAAATGTATAAAAATTATCATTGTTATCCTAATTTTCATAGTCTTTTCATTATGATTGACCACTTTTCATATTGTTTGCTGAAAATTTGATTATAATGTGCTAATCGATTTGTTGGTAATTTCCCTCGAGATGATTTAATAAAATATACAAAAGCAAACATGAAAATAAATTGGGGATGCTTAATTTTTTAAGCATAGTAAGCAAATTAATCCAATCATGGCTCGTTAATGAGTTTTATAAATCGATTTTTACTTCTATTCAAACTCGAGTGGTAATAAATTTTTCTCTGTACTACATGCATATTTACTTATTTTATAGTGCACCCAATTATTTTTTGTTTGCGATATGATGATTTGCAGGTGGGGGCAAGTGCCCCTTCTTGCCCTACCCTGGCGACGCCCATGAGAAGAGACTTAACACAGCAGTGGTGTAAACAAGGCTGCATATGAAAATGAAATACAAATTTTAAAACAAGAACTTGACGTTAATTAAATGCTATTGTAAAAAATCTTAAAATTATTTTAATTAAATAAATATGAATTAAATCAAGAAATTTATAGTTCTAAACGCGCAAAATTTATTAACGCTTTGATGAAAAATCAACATAAATATCGAATTCGTTAAAATAAACGTCGCAGTCCATCATTAAAATAACAAAGTTATTTTATGAGTAAAATCAATATACTTTTACGTCGAAAATTGGAGCATTAATGCTGTGGCGGAAGAGTCTCACTAATTGGAATGTATTAAAAATTTAAAAGTTTTAAATAAAATTTTATAAAATAATGAATGTATTAAAATTATTATGTTTTGATGTTAATCCTTTGCTACAACATAATGGATTATAAATTTTATTTATTTGAATATTATGTAAAATATGGGTACCTACAAGAAAAATCATTCATTAGATATTAAAATTGGATACGGATTTTATCACTTATTGTGGGTGTCGACCACGAGGCGTTAATTATGGTGCATGTGTGTAAGTTACACACATGCACCACAAAGTGTAAGTATTTGAGTTTATTATTCTAGAGAGTTACCCACGCCTTTTTAGAGTGTAATTTAATTTTCCCAATGAAAAATGGCAACCCATTTCCGGCGAGCGAATCCAAAAATCTGTGAACCAAAACTTTTTGCTCTACCATTGAGCTACTGGAATGTTTTAGTGGTTATGATATTCGGAACATCTACAAGAATAATCATGTGATTACAAACATTAATAGAAACCAACTTAGAATAATTGTTACCACAAAAAATATTTTAACTTTAACATAAAGGAAACTATAAAAGCTCTAATAAAACCCTTTTAAAGGTGTAAGGGTGTAATAAAAGATTTTTTTGTGTTTTTTATTTCAACACTGAGTTAATGGAAAAAGGTAGTTATACATAATATTTTTTGTCTTGTTCTAAATTTTTGGATATTGTTTTAACATGCATAAATACTATGATCATCAAGCATAAATTTAAGTTTAACAGTCTTGTCTTCATGTACTAAGTCCGGTTTTTCCAACGTCGGGATCACTTTGGTGTATGGTGGTGGTGGAAAAAGGGGACACAGTGTTCAATCTTTCGCCAGTCCAAAAAATTTTTTGCGCTATTTATTCCAGTCCATTTGTCCAAATTTTTTTAGCCAAGACATTTTTATGCTAGCGTACTCAATTAAAAACAAAGTAGGAAAAGAGATTATTAAAAAAAAAAAACAGGAATATCCGATGTAACTAAACATGTAGTGTAGTTAAAATAGCGCTAAATCGAATACGTCGCTTTTTCAAATATCACGTCGGGAATCAATTTTGCTCTTTTACTTGAAATATAGTAAGTGATAATTTTCTCCTCTTAGTACATGCCCAAGATATCTAGTTTTTCTGCAATGTATGTTTGTCAGTAATTTTGTTTTTTAAGAATTGCTACAAATGTCAATATTAGCCATTCCGTTAGAATTTTACCATTTACTTAACAAATTTACTACAAGATCAATGTTGTCATTTTCTCCGGGATTTCCTACTTAAATGCACATAACACTTTTAAAGGTAAAATATCTGGCCTTCTGAAGACATCTTCATTAGTGCGGCTGTATACTTTGCTTTCTTCGAAAAACTGGATGTGCAGAAAGTGGCTCGCCGACAATTGCTCGCCCACAATTACTCGTCAGGAAATTTACTCGCAGGGAAAATTGCTATCCACCAATTCTTAATGTCAAACTTATCAAAATTAATATCCTAAAATAAAACACCACTAAAAACTAACTGCCAGCAGAAAAACTGGCGAGCAATTTTCCTGGCGAAAAACTGTGTGGTGAGCAAATTTTCCCGGCGAAAAAACTGTGTGGCCAGCAAATTATCTGGCAAGAAAATTTTCCGGCAAAAAACTGTGTGGTGAGCAAATTTTCTGTCGAGCAATTTTTCCGGCGAAAAACTGTGTGGCGAGCAAATTTTCTGACGAGCAATTTTTTGGCATTTAAATTGTTGGAAAATAGGTAAACGTTTTTCAGTCATTCAATAATTTCTTTTCGTCAAATATGATTTTGTTTAATTTTTCCAACAGAGTTATTTGTGCTTGGTTTTCATGTGAGACTGATACTTTCTTAATTTTTCTAAGCCTATTAAATGTGTAAAGTGTAGAGACTATTTCTTTCATCTGATCAGATATTTTTGTCATCCAACGTGCTTGCGTTGTTCGATTAGATAAAAAAGCAGTCTCTACGTTATTTGTCAGTAGATTAGGTATGTCATACGTAATCCGTGATTTTCTTTTAGGTTGTAAATGTTTTATCCTTGTTTCTTTATAGATTTCCATTGGAATTATTGTTTCCTTTTCGGTCCTTGGTGCTTGTTTCAGCTTATTATTAAAGATATTAGCCACTGTGTTTCTTATATCTTGATTTTGTAGTTTCGATGTATCAATCTGTTGTTTAGTAACTTTCTTTTTGCTTGATTTTGTCTTCAATCGGCAATATGTGAACTGTGTGCACTCGGGTATGTTGTCATCACACGGATATGTTGTTACTCTCTAAAGCGTTTAAGGCTGGTGTTCATAGCAAGTTGCGATAGTTGTTGCAGCAAGTGCTTGCGTATGTGTCTACACTAGTTTTTAATTTTACGCAAATATACTTTAACAAACTGCTCTCACAAGAGACTTGGTCTTGATTTTGTATAAATGCCTGTGCACTATAATTAAGTAATCGCAGAATGTCACGTCAGAAAATAGTTGCTGCTGCTGTGATTTTGGCATTGTTATTGAAAAAAGAAGAGAAAAGGAAAATGACATAAAAAATAAAAATTCATCAAGAGGAAAAAATGTGGCTTAGAGAGTGCATTCAGCGTAGACCTGAATTAGGCATTGTTAGAGAACTGAAAATGGAAGATCAGAAGCAGCTATGAATTTTTTTTAGAATATCTGCAGAAGATTTTGAGTTCTTACTAAACTAAGTAAAGAACAAGATATCCAAAATAGATACAAAAATACGATTAGCCATTAGCCCAAGTAAACGACTTGCTGTGAAACATTCGAAGCATGTTGGATCAGCTAAAGCGCAAACTGGACCCTATAAAACTAACGTGCACCCTAGCCAGTTCTGCCCAATTGCAAGCCCGTACTGCAAGAGATATTTTTGCAGCAATATCAACTTTCGCTACTAACTACACAGTTTGTAAGTATTTTTAAAGAGCAACTCTAGCACACTAGAAAAGGTAGACGATTTAATTCCCTATTGGATCTCCGTTAATGTGCCCATTCAAAGACAATGTCCACGAATACAGCCGACGCTTCAGCAACTTAAATTATGTGGTAGTTATTACCACCTCTTTCCTCTGAAAAAATGTATAGAGTCTATTACCTTATTTGTTACTTTGTCCTAAGCCGTATAACTCCATCTTCACACAGTTCTTGTTCGATTTTTGTGTTGAAATCTTCCGCTATAGTAATTATATGTTCGAGTGTCCTTAGAATATCTCTAATGGAGATCTAAAAGTTTTTAAATTCTTTGTTATATTAGTTTTCAGTGCATATTAAAAACTAATAACTGACACGCCCTCTGGTGGTGAAAACTAAATTTGTCCAAAGAGTACTGTTTGTGCCTGATAGCTTGCATTTAAAGTGCAAACGTGAGCTCTAACGCAAAATATGATGGTAAATTCTACAATTCACGTACAAATTATTGTTTTTAAGTGATAGTTGAGAAATGATAGAAATAGAATTAAAACAGTACTCTTTCGAGATAAGCTATTTGAGCAGAAGTGCTACCGCCTGTCGGCAGTGTTAGTTCTCAATAGTTGTAGCATATTGACATTAAATGGATGGCCTGTAGTTGGAGTAACGTGATCTCATCTTATTGCGAGCTTTTTTACATATTTAGCAAATTTTGTAGCAACAAACATTCCAGTGTTCGTGATTATTAGCATGACTTCCTGAGCAACATTGTTCCATGTTCATGTTGGTATGTTCCTTCGCCTTCCTAAAAAAATCTAATCAGAAATATCAAGTGTGGTAAAATGTGGTTACAAATATTGTTAATGGCGATTTAAAAAAATACAAAAATAAAGTCAATGCTAAAAATAGCTTCTGATAACAGGTGGCTTAATGATAAACTGTAGGTTGTATTTAAATCTAAGAAGCCGTATACCATATTTCTTATTTTTATAATATTTGCCTTTTTGAAGCTAGAAGAACCAAATCCACAACATAAGAACAACCACGCTTTTTTTCATCCTCAATTAAAAATTCTTCTTCATGAGTTTGTCCTGCACCGTGCACCCAGTTATATGCCCATTCGCAATTCGCATTTATAAATATGATAAATATGATATCCGATATTTTTTCTTTTGTGAAGTATCTTCACTTTTTAAAGAAGTTATATTTGTATTACGTTTTCTTCTTGCTGAAGAGGTTCTTTACTGCATTAGTATTTTGTTTCTTCAGAAGTATAATTCCTTTCATTTTCAGGCTTTCTTCAAACAGGTATTACTGGTGAAGTTGGTGAAGCACCTTCTTTAGATGAACTTACTGATGTGACGTTTTTTCGTGCGGGAACACTTGATCCGTGGATTTTGTACCTTCCTCAGAAATTAGCTACGATTATAAATATCACATATTGCAACACAAAGAGTGTTACTTAGACAAGGATTTGCATTTGAATCACAAAAATACATCGAACGTAGTCGTCGGTAGCCACTCCTGATGTATAGCCTCTTCTCTGCCTGTAATGCTGGCAACTTACATTACAGATGGGGACCTACAGTTTTACGTAGATTCGGAACTGCTGGAGTTACTTAATTTTTCATCTAACTCCAGACCAGAAAGGGTTTTAGCTATAAAACCCCACGCATACAAGGCGAGTTGGGAAACTGTTGGGCATATAATATTTTGCATGCTGTGGGGCGCAAACCCACGATCTTCCACTCAGCAGCCGGATAGCTAAACCGCTAAGCTACACAGCCACCTTCACAGTAAAGAAGTTAAAAATTTTCCATTTCTTTACTGCATATATTTTAAATGGATCTTTTTTAACGATAACACACTAAAAAAACACTAAAAAGTGCAATATTAATAAATTAATAAAATTGAATTAAAGTATTTGTACGAAAATACCATTTACTAACAAAAACACATATTAAATTATTCAATACAACAGTTTGCAAGTTTTCAAAAACTTTTTAAAAGAATACATTTAAAGAAGGTCGTCTTTCAAACTCCGCATGCAAAGTTATAACAAGTTTAAGCAAACCTTAAAAAATATAAGCCAAATTAAGTTAACAAGTTAAAGAAAACTAAACACTGATAACAAAGCAAAGTATAATAAAATTATATCTGAAGTAAATTTTTAAATCAAGTTAAATCTACAAAATTTATTACTTCTATGGTAAACCAGTGTTTCTTAATTCTAATAAAGATTTTGTGCAATAACCTAAAAATTTAAATATTAGTTGAGCTTTATATTAATTTTATGTATTATTGTACATTTCGTGCAGTTGTAAAGGTGGTACTCATCTGATTGTAAAGGTGGTACTCATCTGGTTGTAATGTTTGAACTCGTTGAATGGACCTGGTTCAATGGTGTGGCAATGCGTGAAGAACTTTAAGTATTATAGTCCACAATAAAATCGATTAAATTTGGTTGATTGTTGTCATTATTACCTTCTACAGCATATTTTCCGTGCATGAA
>JARJDX010077268.1:0-13480 GCA_030264735.1 Gymnusa sp. GC000175
TGTTCTGTATTTAGTATTATTATTATTTATTATTTATATTGTAATATTTATTTTGTTATTAATAGGTAATGTATATATAGCTTATAGCTAAAATAAAGTTATTATTATTATTATTATAAAATAAAGTATAGTAATCGCAAAAATTTTTTGAAATCGAAATTTTTGCGAAAATATCTGTTTTTGACTCCTCAGAAAAAGTTTGATATAACTATTTATATTTATTTAGGCTTCTAACAAAAATTTGGAGGTCCCAATCCTGAAATCCACCAACCTAAAGTAGTAGTTAATAATTGGTTAGGATTTTTTGTTTTTTGCAAATATTTTAAAAACTGTTAAGTTTATGGAAAAAACATAAGAGTCAAAAAGTGTTTAGAATTAAATTTGCAACAAATTTTATTCTTATACGAAAATTTAAGATTTTCTTGTTCCTTGCTAAACAACATTCTATTGAATTTATTTCTATCAATCAGCAGAGGCGTACTGTTATTATAATCAGCTGAAAACTAAATAGGTTATATGTCGGTCAAAAGTGATAGATGTTAATATTGATATTATTGTCCAACAAATATATTTCAACAAAATGTTATTGCAGAGACATAATGGTAATATAATTGGCTGATAATTAATGAAACATAGTTATGTTTTTAGTAAAAGTAACGGATATGTTTTAAATTCGTAAATAAAAGTCGAGTGGTGATTATACCTCCATTTTTTTATTGGTAATCTAAGCATTAAATCTGCCAGCACAAGTCTATGTTGGGTTGTCAGGGGTTCATTTGGAATCACTTTGTAGTCTTTGATTTGTTTAAGGTTTTGCTTGTCTATTGGGATATAGTCAAATTTCTACTTTTGTATGTGATAAGATGTTTCTCTTTCTTTTAAAAAATTGTGTATTTCTTATTCTGCTGTCCAAACCCGAAACCTCCGAAACCTCTTAAATCCATTTCCGTTCGCACTCGCGTGCCCTTTAGGATCTCCACATATTATTTTTTCTCTATTGAAGGTATAGTGTGTATGTATTTCTTCCCAAAACTCTTGTTTCTCTATTTCGGTGCATCCCGCTTGTGGTGCATTGACTCAGATGATATTGAGGATATGTCTTCTCCAGTCTTCCTTCATATTAATTGTTAAATTGATGCACATTCAATTTGTCATACTTTATTATCGGTAGATTATTTTAATTAATAATTTCTTTTGCAATATTTTATTTGATAACATATAAAATTATTAAAAATTTATTATCAATTACATGTAATTATTTCTTAATCTGTATTTTAATAATAAATTCCTTACATGTTTTTTTAAAATTAATTTATACTTTCGTTGTTCTTAAATATTTATAAAATTTTTATAATTAATCAATTGCTTTTAATCCTAAATCCTAAATACATTTATTACCTATATACGTTGTATGTATGGATTTTATGAGGTGTCATGTATTTTGGTCAAGCTGCCTTTCAAGAAGCTTAGGCTCAATCCACGAAATGACTCGTGTCGATGTGTTTTATATTATATCAGGCGAATTGGATTGAGTAGAAAAATGGAAATAAAAAGAGGTGAAAATCCAGGATAATGTCCCATAGATAGTTGTCCACTTGACAGATGGGTTCGATATCCTTCAAATATTTGCAGACATAAAGGACTCGCATATATTCCTTAAGGCTTTAGACCTTTAAGTCTTAAACTGTAGCGCTTCTACACAAAATAATTTTACTCCAATATATGTGCGCTCTCCATTTACATCTCAACTATAAGAAAATTACATTTAAAACTATGAAATATTTCACAGGTTTGGTTTAGGTATTTTGCAAAGGAATATTTTTTGAAATTTTTTTATAGAAATGTTTTGTGGCATTGCAAAAGTAAAAATGCTTGTATTACATTCTATGTTTAATATAGTTATTTAAAAATATTAATTTAGAATGTAAGCTTTTACGATTTATATCAATGTAAATTTTTTTACTTTCGGTTTAGGGTCGCATTGTTTTATTGGTTGTTGCCAGAGCTGCGCACGCCATTGCGGGGAGCATTCTCAACGCGGAAAAGTTCGATGAATAAGGACCTTGTTTGAATATATAGCCTATATTTAAGAAAAAAACTAGTAGGGGTAAGAATTTATTGCTGAAAACAAATATTTCCAGGTAGGACACAAAAGCCAAAGAAACAGGGGGCCCGTTTGTTCGCGCGGCTTTAGACTTTTTTGATGACATGATTAGTATTCTTTAAATTGTAATTGTTGTTAAGAAGCTTATTTATGACGTGACTTAATTCTGAAGACAACGATTCCTTTTGGAAGATTGAATGGGCTCTATATACTAAAGACTTTATAACAGATAATTTTTGGGAAAGAATATGATGTGAGTTCCCACTTGGGCAACGAGTGGGTAAACTGTATGAGTCATTAGGGCGTTTCGAAACTAAAACATTTATTTCTTTGGCTTTTTTGACATATGTAGAAATGCGCACGGACAAAATTGGACGAATTTTACACAAATATAATTTAAAGACAAATTTTTAAATCGACTCCAAAATTCTAACCTAAAAACAGTGTGAAGAATAAAATTTATTTATTTTTCTAATCTGGGAATTTATTAAATAAATTGTTATAATTGCATTTTTAAATATTTTGGCGAGACCAAACGACAAATTAGGACACACATAGAGCATCAACAGACGGTGCGTCATAATCACATCAACGGATCTTCACTACCAGAATATACTTTCGATTCAATTTGATTTCACAAATATTAAGTCATTAGCTGTAATTTATAACAACTTTTTTTTGGTATAAATTGATTGGGATTAGCTGCACAGATTAATTCGATGGGAGTGGTTCATTGAGATAATTTTAAGAGTTTTAAGAAAATAAAAATATTCGGGCTCCAGATAAAAGATTTGCAGAAAATGAAAATCCCAAAAAGAACATATAGTGGGCTTAGGTGTATTGAATTGTGCTTAATAAAATTAATCAACAAAGAGTAATGATAAGTAAAACATAACATTTAGGTTAACTCGTATATTGCATATTGAAGAAAATCAATTAGATTTAAATAGGAATAATATGTTAATTTCACTGCAGCTTCGTTCCGGTGTTTTAGTGTGATTTCTCCCCCAGGTTAGAAAGCATCCGTTGATAGGCCGTTGCTGGAATCCTTTAGTGTCCGGAGTTTTTTCACCAATGCTTATCTTCATGGAGGTGTCACCAGTGTTCATGAAAAATTGTATAAAATGATTAGCGAGCAAGCCAGCCACAGAATAAATAAATTATTATTAAAAGCAGGAACAAGAAGTCAGTGAATGTTGAGAAATAAAAAAAAAGAAATAATACTAAGGCAAATAATTAACAAGGCTAAATTAGCAAAAAAAGGAAAATACATACTTTCACAATAATATTAACAATTTGAAACCAGAAAATGGCCAGATCATAACCTAAAAAAACGTCTGTTTTATTAGTAAAGAAAAAAATTAATTAGGATTAATTACTCTTACATCTTTACAATACATCAGATTAACTGATATATAACATTCAGAAGAAGATATTTTAAAGTTCTTCCCGTGTCAGAAACGCACACAAAAATAAAAGCAACCAAAGATTGCGAAAGTGCTTGAATTTTTATTACTAAAAAAAGGTTAATTATAAGTAAATACGTAATTAAATTTTTAATCTCGTCCCTAACCTGGGTACACTCCTAATTAATTACCTACAGATGTCTAAATCTGTAGATAAAAACAAAAATGAATCACAGGATGTAACGCAATATAGCTTTAATTGAGGTTACAAGTGCTGTCATCGTAAAATCAGAAGAAGGTATACGGTACATGGACTGTAAGAATCAGAGGGTATACGCTTAAAATGAGAATTTCAGTTTTCGGGAAATTAATTTTGATATAGGTAACGGAAGTGAATATAAAAGAAATTGTTAAATATTGTTTAATAAATTGTTTATATTTTTTTAATTATTTGAAAAAGCTCAGGATATACGCTATTCGTTCAAATTAAACCACAGGGTATACGCCGTATACCGCCGTATACCCTCCATGACAGCCCTGGTGGTAACTCCTGACTACCGAGAGTTTATCACCTAATATTGCTTTCAATCGCAAAAAACCTTTACATTACAGGTTAACTTAACCTCCCATGTTAACATGTGGCATAAAATTATCTGGAAAATATTATTCGCTCCTAAAAGTTTACCTCTAATGAAGTTAATATGAAAAGATATCACATTCTATAGCTTAGCCAAAAATTTAACACGTTTTAAAACGTAAAACTAACATAATGGCGAAGCTCAAGGTTTGAAATAACCATAGAATGTAAAAAATTAAATTTAAATAAATCCACCAGGTGTTTGAAATTTATAAACGAATAATTAGAAATAAGATTGATACATTACATTTAAAAGAAAGGTCACACATACTAGTCAAAATAAGAGAATTTTTTTATTGGAAGTCGTTTACTGAGTGAGCGTTAATTTTCATGCTTGCTCTCCAAGTAAGCATCCCCGGATCACATGATCTTGTCCGGAAATTATTTCCCTTCACTTGCTAAATGCTGCAACACTAGTGCCTTAAATTCAAAACTTAAATTTTAATTAAAGACAGGTCTGTAACAAAAATATTTTGTTACAAACCGCTCATTATAGGAAGCAAGGTATGTGAGGCTAATTTAATTTTTAATATCCTCCTTAACTTATGTCTTGAAATTAGTCCAATCTGGAAATATTTGTTCTTATTATAAAATTTTCACCCTACTAGTTTTTTCTCCTATATAAGGATACATACTTGAATAAGGCCTTCAGTTATTACACGTTTCCGCCTTGGGAATGATCGCTGCAATGGCGATCGAAACGTTGGCAACAACCAATAAACCGCTACCTAAGCACGGGAGTAAGAAAAATAAATAATTATTACAAATTTTTTTATGGAAAAACTAATTTCTGAAAAAATAATAAATAAAAATTGAATTAAATAGCTACAATAACTGCAATCATTAGGCTTTTTATTAAACACTAGTTGGATTCCGACCTCTTAAGATCCTTATTCCACATAAATTGTGTAATGTTTACTAATATGGGATGATATTCGGTTTTATTTTTCTCTTGATTCTAAAAAATTATTCATGTCTTTTTAAATTATTACGAATTTTTTCCAATGTCAAATGATTTGCAGAGCTCAGGGATAGTTCTCAGGATTCTTATCTGCAAACAAAAGTTCTAAGCACTGAGGCTTTTGGTAATCTAAATAGTTTCGTGAATATTTCCAAGAAAATGACTTTATTGCTTTATTAATGAACAACAATGACATATTTATTCTTTAAAAAACACGTTGATTGATTTAATAAAGGGACATCCAGTATATTCAATATCGTAAAAAATGTGACTAAGGGAAGATTGAATTAGTGATTGAAGTGTTGAAGATGAATGATGTGAAGTTGACATATTATGTGTGTAAATCTTCAGAATATTCAGTTCAATTTATCTGAGTGTTGTGTAGTAATGGGGGCATTAGAGGTTCAGCAGCATGTATTACAGATTCGTTAAGACATGTGTAGAGCGTAAGTGAATTAGCAAGGAGCGCACGGTCCTAATTGATATATTCAAATACCATGTAGGGAGCTTGCACTGCATGATAATGCAACCAACAAATGGTATGGAACATACCCCATGATTCTCATGCCTAGTTCATCAACATATTATTAAAATTAATCGATTTGCAATACACCTGCAATTATAAATGCGAACCGCTTTGATACTAAATTACAAAATGCTTTACCTCCCTTATTACTAAATTGCCTGATATTGCAAATTACTAACAAGTAATTGGTAATATTTATCTATTACTAATGTTTTCCTCTTCTCATATTTAAATACTCTTTTGTGTTCGGAAAATAATTAAGCAAATAAATTATATTCATATCCCTCACATTCTAATATTTGTTATTTTCAATTAATTTTTTTTAAGAATGTTATTGTTGACATAAAATACTATTTTACATTAAAAGGGATAATTAAAGGTCAACAAAGCTGAACTCTTCCATTGTAAAGAATAATTGTGGACAGTTTGTTTAAACAGCTATCGGCTATTATATAAAAATAGATATTGAAGTTTTAACCTCACATGTAGTAATATAGCCTGTAACGTGTTGCAATTTTATTTTAACTTTTTTTGACCCCATTTTAAGGACAAACAACACATTTCCTACGTTTATTGATTGGAGCGGACGTTTTAGAGATAGTTCACCTTTATTAATTTTGCTTTCAATATTTATTCATTTTTAGTTGTATTATTTGTTCTAAAAAGCTTTTTTATGTGACCTTTCTTTTATAAATGACCTTAATAAAATATGTTTTTCTCTATCAATTCTTTTTCATTGTGCGATAATAAACATAAATAACTTCCTGTTTTCATTATTGTCAGTAAAAATTGATTTATCTTTATATATATATATTCGTATGGGTTTAATGCTGTAATAAATGTTTTAAAAATTATTAAATTAAAATTTAATCTATTTTTAATAATAAATTCGTTACGAAAGTTTAATATACCGTTTTTGGCCTTAGATTTAAATTGCTAATATTATTTTTTATTTAATTTTTCTAGGCTAGCTGCTCAGCAAATATAGTTGGATAAGGAATGGGTATTGCAAAAAAATAAATATTGACGTATGATCACTGCAGGACTTTCATTTACGAATATGAAACATTTTCGTTATTGTTTACTGTAATATAAGCATATTTTATTAATTATTAGCTGAATAGAATAACAGTGTGTCTCTGCAACTTTATTTTGTTAAAATGTATGTTGGCAATAATTCCACTAGTAACATCCGTCACATTTGACTAATACTTAACCATATTTCATTAATTACAGGCTGAATAATGTAAAAGTATGTCTCTGATGGAAATAATTTTACTAACAATGTTGCTTATCATCAAACAACAATGGATTCCTAAAATATAAAAAAATAATAAAAACAAATTTGTTGCAAATTTAATTCTAAACACTTTTGTACTCTGATGTTTTTTAATTGATGTAACAGTTCTCACAGAGACAAATAAAAAAGGGGGTAATCGAAACATTGTCAGACTATGTAGAGCAAGGATGTCAAACTTAAAAGCTAACTTGGGCCAAATAAACAGTGCTTAACTTTTGGTGGGCCGCAAAGAAATCTTTAATATTCATAGATACACAGTTTTATTTGTATATAGTGGGTGGGAGGGGTTGTTGTAGGGTGGTCGCGCATGCCGTAATTTCACTACATACATGCCACATCTGGATTCTGTATCTTTTTCTGCACCAGTTCGTTATTATTATTTTATTATTGTGTGACGTTATATTGGCCGGGTCAGGCCGCAAAAACATTTCTGCTTGTTAGGTCACGTGTATCTGTAGTAAGCATTTTTTTGTGAAAGTTTATATTGAATTCTATTGGGTTAGTAATGGTCAATAGCTTTTTCTGCCTTCTTCTAAAACACCTTTTTAATTTAAGTTATTACCAGCAGCTGATGGTCTGAACCACAGTCTGCACTCGGGCGTGTTCTTGAGTCTTTAATTGATGAACTCCATCTTTGCTTAATTAGGATATAGTCAATCAGATTTCTCTCTCTGTACTCTACGTAATGCAATATACCAAAAGAATTGTTTTGTTTACTTTATGCGTCAACAAGGGAGAAGGATGATAAAGAAATCGAAGTATTTTACCAGTCATTAGAAGAAGGACTAAGAGCAATAAAGGGCAGAGGTGTTACTATTATTTTGATTTTAATGCAAAAATTGGAGAAGAGGAAGATGTAGTTGGGAAATACGGACTAGGGCAAAGAAACCAAAAAGAAAAAAGGTTGATTGAATTCTGTCAATAAAGAGAATAAAAGATATAGAAACTCCAAAAAATCCAAAATATGCTTTTATGGATCCGATATAAATTCGAATTACAACACGTTGGTGGCAAAAAGAAAAAAAAAATCTGTCAATAAAGAGATGTAATAACTAACGTTCTATTCAGAATATCAAAAAGAAGATTATACACATGGTCAGCACCTGGAAACACAAAAGATCACGTTATTAGAAATCAATTTGATTACGTGCTGGTAAATAAAAGATATAAAAACTCCACAATATCTATAAAAGCATATTCTGGATCCGATATAAATTTGGATCACAACACGTTGGTGGCAAACTTCATTCTTAGAATGAAAAAGATTAAACGCAAAGTTTTAATAAAATCAATAGACACCAAAATTTTGAAGAATAAAAATAACAGAAATGAAATTAACAATGACATTTAAAGGAATAAAGGTATACGATAAAATGGGCAAAAAAAAAATAACAATTGAAGATGTTAAGTAGGCGTTAAAAAATTCCAAAAAAATTAAAGCGGTTGGGCCTAATCAAATACCCGTGGAACTGCCTAAGTTTATTGAAACACAAAATTTAAAATCATTGGCTGATCTGTGTAACACTGTTTATAAGACTGGAATGTGGTCTTTTGTGTGGTGTGGTCTTTTGCATTAAAATCTCGCCGGATAATCAAATTTTTATATCCATGCCTCTTTATGTCGTTTCCCACCTTATCTAGAAAATGTTCAAAGCTTTCAGCTGTAGTATTTGGTGATATGTAGCATGAGTATATAACCGCACTGTACGTTTCTATCCACGCAAAACCTTTTCCTCTTCTAGTCTTGTTTATTTTTCCTCTTGAGTTTGCAACGTAGATAGCAACATGCCCGCTTTTACATGCTATCCATCTGAAGTTGTTTCTTATCATATTTTTGTTTGGTTCTTAAAAAACGGTGAAGTCTACTTTTGCAGCGTTGCAGTTGCGCCTGAACAAGTCCATGGCTCTTTTGGCCCTGTTCAGGTTTACCTGTGGTATTTTAGTTTTCATTTTGTGTGACCAGGGGGCGCACCCATATCCCTCAGCTAATGTACCTTTTGTCTATATTTTGGGCGGGACATTGACTATATTTTGTGTCCTAAAACTTTGCAGGGGTAGCAGTTCTGTTTGTTTTGGCAGTCTTTTATCCTGTGCACCTGATGTCCGCAACAAGACAAAAGTGGCAAGCTCCTAAAAGTTGAAGCTGCTATAAGACGCTGGAAAGAATATTACCAGAATGTCTTAAACTCCCATACAAATGTGAAGTTATTAACGTACGGCACCCCAAAGCCAACCCTAAAACGTGGACTAGGTTTACTGATATGCAGTACGCAGATGATTATTTATAGTTTCTCAGGCAAAAGATCTAGGAGCGCGCCTAGCTCTTTCGCCTGAGAAACTACAAATAATCTTAAGTACGTTCGAGTGGGTATATAACTAGGCCTAAGTCTAAACACCAGCAAAAAAATATTGCCTCTCAGCCACGGGGATGCCCTTACACAAATCTATTCCTTGAGAGAACCATAACTCATTTTAACTATCTCGGGAGTGTCATTAATAATAGGACCAAAGTTGACGACGAAATCCGCAACAGAAAAGGCGTGGCTTTAAAGGCTTTTTGGAAACTAAAGAGGAAAGTTTTCCATAACCACGATCTAGCCCCTAGCACAAAAGCAGCTGTGTATCGCGCCGTGATCGTCCCAACCCTTCTCTACGGCTCCGAAACATGGGAACTGTTTGCTCGGCATTTAAAGCAGACAAAAAGCAACAAAAATAACTTCGGCAGATAACGGGCATCAAATGGTAACACTGAGTATCCAATATTGATGTCTTGAAGCAAAATCCCGTCATATCGAGCAAGTAATCACAACTTAAAAGGATTGGGCATGTACTCCGCATATATGACAACCGTATCCCTAAGTCCGTACTGTACGAACTGGCGAGACCACACATTAAGTATAAAGATTAACTTTACGCAACCCAAAAAAGATCAACATGGTACAGCATTGGAATCCTTCAGTACAGAATAGAGAAAAATGGAGTAGAAGAACAAGTTACGCACCTACGTCAACAAAGCCTAGAAAACGAGACCCTTGTGACAAAGAGTTCGTGTGTGACGTTTACCAGCGAGTAATATCCTGAAAAGTTGTATTTTACAGCCACCGGCGTACGCACAAGTGAACCCATTACGGTATATACATATGTACACGTAACCTTTTTTTATATATTTTATGCCTTGTTTTTATGTACATTTTGCCTCACATTGTAAACCAACACTATTCGAACACTAGTTAAGAGCAATAATAATCTCTCATAAGCTTATTAAAATAAATAAAAGTATTTTTAATAATACGCAATTCCATTTATTAGAAGCAAGCAGGGGAGTAAGACAAGACGATTCACTTAGCCAGCAGCTTTAATATATAATTATAGAAGTGATAATTAAAAAAGTTAAGGTCAAGAATGATTACTTCATGGGGACAAAACAAGTGAAAACGGTTTACTTTGATGTAGTGCTCGTAGCAAAAAATGAAGACATGCTCCACTTATTTCACACAACATCAAAAATGTTTAACATTAAGATCTCGACGAAAAAGAAAAAATATAGGTACATCGCAGCCAACCCAATAAAATGTAAACTGGAAATAGAAGGCAAGGTAATAAAACAAGTCATGGAACTTAAATACCTAGGAAATCTTTGTAGAATCAAGAGCAAAACGCTCAGGGACAGAATCTTTAAGAAATAATTAATAAGAAAATGCTGGATCATCAACGTCACTAATGAAGGTTACAACAATGGAAAATAAAATAAGCTGCGATTTGTGTCGAGTCTATAATATGGTTATTCGGACCTCTGGACTAGAGACTGGCGACCAATCGCTAATCGGACATGGATTTATCGAAAAACTAAGAAAGGGGTAAGACAACTCACTAGTACTATAAATACAAGAAGAGGAAATTATAAGTCTATTGCCTAGAAAGCAATACATTTTAATAGTCGCACGTGTTTTTAATATTTTCTTCGGTATTAATGTCTTGCAAGACAATTAAACATAGCCTTGATACGTTAGAACTTCGTTTTATGCCTAAATGATATGCTCGATTATTTATAAACTGTACTTATCGTATTTCTCAACTTCATTAATTGATTGATACAGATGTTTGTTAGCCACGTTATCGGTATATTCTCCAAAGCCTGTTTTGCCCTTTCAACCCTTATTTGATTCTGAAAGTGTTAGCGGTTACCATATATTATGCTCTTGTTAAATTTAATTGGTTTTTCAAAGATTAATTAGGCTGTACCCGCTAATATCAACAACAACTAGAAAAATTTTACTTTTGAACCTTAAATGAAAGTTTTAGGTATTGTTAAGATTAATTCTAGGTAATTTTAACATTAACAGATTAGCGGTAACATATGAAACTTTGAAATTGATTAAAAAATAACCAAGTTATGGTGTTAGCCGGGTTAAGGTATCCACCCTGTATGTTCTACATTTAGAGAAATATATTTCCAAATTTTTTGCTTCTTGTGCTAATAAATAAAAATTGAAAATTACTTTTAAATATTAATTAATTCGCACTATCAAATTGATACGCAAAAGTAGTAAAATAAAATTGGTTAAAAGTAGCAGCAAGAACTGTAAGTTTTTTATGATTTATGGATTACTTAAAAATGGGCTATTAAATTAGTGCAACAAATTGTACTATAATTAGAAGACATCCAGAACATATAATTAGAATTAAATGCCGTGAACTTAATGCTATAAATGTCAGCGTTTCCAACATGATTAAAAGTAACATAAAATTGATAGGCGATCAAAAAGAAAAAAAAGTGAGCTCGTCAAAACCCATCCGACTGAATATGTCCTTTCCGTGTCGAGGCTATTTAATGATTTGCATATTTCTGCGGTACATTTTATCATTCGCGTGGCGTATAGCTCGGGGATATTTTACGAGAGCTAATTTTTCGTGCTTCGGTAAAAGTTTTGTATTATAAATGGTTAGCTTGATTTATGTCAATCCTTCAGAGTTGGGCGAGAAGCGCGATGAAATCCAATAATTGGTGGAAATGTTACTGATCTGATTTCCAAGTTTCTTGTGTGATCAATAATTTGTTAGATTACCGAGCACAGTGAATACGAAACTGATATATGCCTATTTTGAACCTGCCAGAAATTAGATATCAAATTTATAGCAGATATGTATACATAATCCAATTAAATTATGATATTAATAACTTATCCTACCCGTTTTCCAATTAGAAACCGCAGTAAATAAAACAATATTTATTTACATATTTATATACGTCTTCATAAATGTTGTTTTGAATGAGTTACCTCTTCCATTTTAACTTTAGTTTAAATTATATATATATATATGAAGGGGTAAAACAAATATATTTCTGGAATGCGCAAAATCCTCTAGCTTTTCTTTATATATTATGCTTATAGCATTACAAGCAATTATTTTTAACATAATAAATTTAATATAATTTCTCACATTAATTTAAGATGCATTTTAATCCAAAAATGCTTTTAATTACTTTCTATTGATGAAGACTAAGTGAACGCAATTTAAATAAGTGATCGGTTTAATTGCAGTTTGAAAGTTTTCTGCATTTTTTTCCAGCTGCGATTAATCATGTCGTCTACGTTATAATTCGGAAAAGAAAGGAGAAAGGCTATTGGAAGCGCGCGCACTTTTTGTTTTATTAGAATTTAACCCTTTCTGGTTGTCCCGAAGCCGCGGGTGTGTAAATATTTGTTTTGGAGAGCAGGCCGAAATGTAGTTTATAATAATGCCGTGGAGTTGTAGAGATAAATCATAACCTAATCGTAAATAGATCTTTAAAGTCGTCGGGAATTATGAAGAGTGAGTTTTGCACGCGGTGTTCGTTATCGGTGCTCGTATTCGGGAACCGCTCAAAAGATTTCAGGAAGTTAAATATTTGCTGAAAGCTTGTAGGGTATAGTTAAACAGTGCCGCGGTATAAGAAGATAGCTTGAATTTATTCCACACCTTAGCTCACCTTTCCTGAAAAGACAATATTCATTTACATAACAAAGTATATTATCTTCACTCTCCAGACCTAATTCTATTTCTTTTTTGACACATTTTCCATCCTTATCATTTTACAACAAAAATCAAACCGATTCTTCAGTATCTTTTATCTTATTAAAAAAATATTATGTAGAAGAATAATAAAAAGAAAATAAACATACAATATGTTACAATTAGGATATGTTACTAAATTTTCAAAATACAGAGAGCTTTTTAAAGTTGTAGAAACGAGGCACTTTTTATTATATGCTAATTGGAGAATTATTTAATAAATTATCACCAAATTTAAAAGAACCCTTTAGACTTGTCGATAAGTTATTTCATTTTAAAACTTTTTAATTTTTTTTATAAACTCTAATGTATTAATAATATTTATCAATATTTGTTTTCATCATTAAATTCCCATCCCCACTAATTCTTTGTCCTATATAGGCATACACACTGGAACAAGGTCTTCAGTCATCGGACTTTTCCGCCTTGAGAATGCTCCCTGCAACGGCGAGCGAAACGTTGGCAACAACCAATAAAAATACGCGACTTAAA
>JARJDX010077279.1:0-16115 GCA_030264735.1 Gymnusa sp. GC000175
GCAAAGCAAAGCATATTAAGTCCACCTAGTTTGGCATCAGCAAATGATATTAAACCCATTTCAAAATTTAAATTAAATGCAAGCTGTATATCAGTATACACAGAAAGTGTGATATTGTACAAGATAAATGTGCTTTTAGTTTAATTTAGAGCCACCTTCATATTTCGAAAGTGTCATCAGAAGCCGTCCTCGTGAAAATTCTAGCCTTTTCTACATAAATCATCACATTGTGGTAGAGAAATTCAGCAGCGTTTCAGGTCATAATTTTGCATATTCAGATACAGCTTTAAATGTCATTCGAAACACTAGGATTTAGGATTTGTAAACATGTATTGCTTCTGTAAGCATATAGGTAACGCTTTCTAATAGCTTAATAATTAAACTAATGTTGTTGGAGTAAATTACCGAGAAACAGAGCTTTAATGACTTATTAAATTGTTAAGTCGTTACTGCCGTTTTGTTTAATTATTAATTAACTAACGATTTACATGTGTAAAATGCTTGTACATTATCAAATTACGTGTATGTACAAAACATAATTAAAATTAAAAAACTGCTTTACAATTAATCATTGAGATTGCACTAATACATATCTAATGGTAGGAATTATGTAAACTAAGGATAATATACGGTTTTCCGATGAATATAATTTGTAATAAATCTTCTAGTTGCGCTTTTTTTGCAGAGTATATCAATTCAGTCTTCTGGATTAATACATGCGGGCGAGGATTTGGTTCTCTCATGTACAACGCGGGGTTCTTCAGCGTCCTTCCGTTGGTTCAAGGATGGCCTCTTTATCAATGTCACAGCTCCAACCAGGCAAGTAATAAAGACCCCACACGCATGCTAATACTCGAACAAGACGTCTACTCACTTTATTTATTACTTGCGTTTTGCTTTTATACTTTGCCATTTTTATTCTTGCAAGTCGCGTTCAGAAAGCTAAAATAAATGCGGAAACATCCACTTACAAAACATAAATTGGCCATTTTTTTTTTTGATTATAAAGAAGAAGCCAGATTTTAACGTTTATATTTTTTACGTTTTGTAAAGTAAAGATAACATAATAATATATCATTTAAGTTGCATTTATTATTGTAATAAACGTTGTGAACGTGTCCTTCCGCTATTCGACTTGTGCAAACGTTTAGGTCGTAGCTTCCCCTCTCTCTCCCCCGGGCAAATTTTAGCGGTTTACCACCGAACCGGAAATAAGATATATGAGCACTACGTTTTTTCCCAACCCACTTGAATATATTCAATGCACGCTTTTGAATTAATTAAGTAGTTCGGAAGGACAAAAAGGTTTCAGACTAGGTGAAAAATCTGAAACGTTTTATATAAACATATTTAAAACGAAATAGGGTCAGATGTTAAATTCAGATGAAAATCTAAAGAGAATTTATATTAAGTGAAAGGAAAAATATTAAAATTATTTTGTTTCGTATACTTTATATAAATTAAATTTGTTTTAAAAAGTAGATTTTTTTTCTGATTACCTAAACGGTTTTCAAAGGGGAAGCTGTAGTAGTACCAGGATACCATCACACAATTTCCTAACATTTAATTATTTTTATGTATTTTATTATATTTATTTTCTCATTTAAACGCCGAATTTCGTTTTTTCAGCTTCTCATTACTATGCATGAGAAAATAAAATTGAAATCAAATAGATGCCTCAAAAAATTACCATATCATCGATTTTCTATTTTCCCCTTTCTTTTTTATATATCGACGATGTAATCGTAAATTTAGGCGTGTTTTGTTATTATTTTTAATATTATTTCTCCCTATTTTAAATTTTATAGGCAATGAATTTTTACAATTTTGAAATAATATATTAAGACTTATTTACTGTTGATGAACTCAATTCAACCAAAAAGTTTATTGTTGTCGACAGAAACTATCAGAAACTTTTGTAGGCATATTAAATAGTATTTTCTTCCACTGGCTCTTCTGGTGGGTTTAGGACTGCTCTACCACGCGCCTCCGTTTTTCTCTATCTCCCACAAGTCTTCTACACTCGGATTTATGGTCCATGAGTAGTCTACTTTTTAGAACTTCGTCTTTTCATCTATTTTTCGGTCTTCCTTTCTCTCTCTCGCTCTTGTGTTTGCCGACACCCGCTGCGATATTTCTTATATGTCTTTTGATTTCCGTCCATTCTTATTATATATCCGAACCTTCGTAACCCCCATGCTTTGATGAATCTTGCTATAATTATCTGCGCCTTCTATTAAATTATTTAGCTCGTGGTTCATCCGTTTTTTCCAAGTATCGTCTTTCCTCGGTACTGGTCTAAATATTTTTTTTAATATTTTTCTTTTCATTATTTGTTTGTCTTGCACGCGTATAACAGGCATTATAAATGTTATGTATATTCTTAATTTTGTTGCTATGCTTTCTATTCTAGATTACTATTTTTTACTTGCTTAAAAGGCTCTTTCTCACACTGCGATTCTTTTTTTTTTATTTCTTAAGTTATAATATTAGTAAGGTTTAGTTTAGATTTTAGGTAAATGAACGTATATACCTCCTCGAATCTCTGTTCAATGAAGCCTTCCTCTTATTCAGAAACATAGCCTCTACGATACTTCTTCATCGTATTCGGTTTCACGACATCGCCTTTACTTTGGACCAGCCTAGTCCTTGGTGCTGTGCCTTACTAAGGACAATTCTGCGTCACTTCTATGCTCTTATTCCTGTAGCCACTCGTTTTGTTTTGGTACTCGAAGCAGGCTTTTATTAAAAAAAAACACTTGACAGTCTGCAACTTGTGTCTTATGGTGTTGTTTACAAGACAAATTTTAAATCCGTACAGGAGGCCAGATTTAACGTTGGAGTTAAAGATCTTTGTATTTCTGTATATAAATACATATATAGTTACATACATTGTTTAACATTTCAAAAGCCTTCTTTGCTGTTAGAATTTTGCTATCCACATCCGTCCACCTTCTCCCTCTTTTGATAAAATGGAGCTAAGATAGCAGAATTCTATAACATCTTCGTCCAGTATAGATATTTTGAAACGGTTGTTTATTTCAGTCCATTACTTTGGTTTTCTGGGTGTAGATCTTTAGTCCAACTTTGGTGACACTCTCTTCCAGTCGTCGCAGCTTTTTATGCATGACAATAGTTGTGGGTAACGATACAGAGATCTCCTGCATATTCTAGGCCTTCCAGTATAGACATTAGCTTCCTTCGAATGTCTTGCATAGTCATATTCACTTTCTATATTACGTGGTCTAAAAACAAGTTAAATAGCCTAGTCCTTGGTGCGCTGGCTCACAAAAGATGGTTGTGCGTCACGTTGTTTTCGGACATGCCACTCTTCTTCTACCTTAAGGATTTCAGTCCAAAGTCTGTCAAGTAATATTGTTTCCATCTCGTCTTAAAGTGTGGATAATCCAACTCCACTTCCTTGCTATAACTTCTGTAGCCAATCGCTCTTCTTTTTTATCTTTTTTATTTAAAGCATTTATTTGAAATCATGTTTGGCCAGAAAAGTTTTAAAATTTTTTGAGGAAGAGGTTAGTGAAAGTCTGTAACACTTTGTCATGGTGTTATTTACAAGCCAGGTTTCATATTCGTAATTCTCTATTTATGTCGAAGCTCTCAGTTAGCTTTAGCTGGACCGTGACTGCAGATTTAACTCTTGTTAATGTTCACCAAATTTACTATTTTCCTAGATAGATTCCTAGAAGAATCAATCTTCCGGACATTGTTTGCTTATCAATGTTGTGAAATGCTTGCCTAAAATCAACAAATAAGTTGTATTCATGGCATGTTTACATCATTCGCCTTATTTTATGTATTTAATGTGGAGTAGATCGGTAATATTTCTGCGTATTCGTTTAGCCTATTGAAAATTACAGCCAATTAGGCATTACTTTGCATGCCACGCTTAGTAATGTAATTCCGCGATAGTTGCTGCATTCTTTCTTGTCCTCTTTCTTGGTAATCTTGAATTAAACTAATTAATAAAGTATCACAGGTACCTATTTACATTCCATAGTAAAGTTTTTAGTTAAACGAACATATATTAATTTAAAAAAGGATTTTTTTTTATTTTTCTGAACAATTAGTAGACTTTTGCAAAATAAAGCTGCTATTTAGTACCAAAATATTTATTACTTGTCCAAATTGATGTTTAAAGTAAATTTATAGGACTTCTAGAAAATTTAAAAAAATGAGAATTGTCTTTAAAAAAAATGGTAAAAAAAGGTAATTGTTCGAATCACTAAAAGTGAATTCTTGTGTGGAGAAGATGAGCAAGAATAAAACCTTGGAATAAAATAAATTTAAATTTTCATTTGTGGATCTTCAGACTATTTTGTACACATTGTTTTTCTTTATTTATGGACTTGCATCTTTAGTCTAGACACAAAATATCTGTTTACTCCGTATGGTGCATAATATACGGATTACGAACAAAAACATGCAGGTATTAAACATTCATTAAGAGATTATTTATATCATTTTCGAATGTCTACTTATATTTTTTGATATAATAGCTACACAACATTTTTTTGTATTATACAGGGTGTATACAGATTTTTAAAAAAGCAATATTTATTACTTATACGGTTCTTATTTACACATACTCCGAAAATGACTACCACCAGGTATGATGCATGCATCCAATCTTCTCCTTATTGACTGCCAAACTCTTTCAAAAGTACCAGGGGTGCTTTTTATTATATAACACCCTATTATCTATTGTCCGGTTTCTAAATTGCTTTACATTTTCAACTGCAGTAATGTACACTAATGACTTTAAATGGCCACATAGGAAAAATTCTAAGGGATTTAAGTCTGGAATTGAAGCAGGCCATAAGTGAAGTTCTCCTCAGCCAATCCAGCGATCATATGTTGCGTTGAAAAAATCACGAGCAACCAAAGTAAAATGTACTGGTGCACATTCGTGCCCAAACCACATCTAAATCCTCGTTGCTATTGGTACATTTTCTAGAAACCCAGGTATTAATTTTTCCAAAAAATGTGGATATACCTCTCCGTAAGTTTTTCCGGTAGAAATACCGGTCCAATAAGACAGTCACCCACAATTCCAACCCAAAAGTTTAAGGGAAATTAATGTTGGGAATGACCTTCAAGAGCAGCATAAGGATTTTAATCAGAACACACATGTTTATAATGAAAGTTCCTAATTGCACTTCTTGAGAAATTTGCTTCATCTTTAAAAATAATTAGCGTCAGAAGTTGCAAAATTTGAATCAAGGTTTGCAGAAGCCATTAACAAAATGCAATAGGTGGAGGAAAATCAGCAAGAGTAAGTTCCTGACCGCGCTGAATATGGTATGGATACAAGTTCTGCTGCTTCGAAATTTTCCACACAGTCATATTATTTACATTGAACGTCTTTGTCATTTTTCTGGTGGAAATACATGGATCTTCATATACCATATTCAGCACATTTTCTTCTAATTCTAATATTGGCTCTGTGTTTGTCCTACCTGGTCGTCCATTTCGTTTAAATGTGCCTGTTTTATGAAGATGTCAATTAAGAACATGACGATTAGTAAAATGTTTACTTTACAACCGCTTAGTCTTTACCGAATTTTTATACATACAATATTAGTCATTTCGGCGTATTGAAATACCACAACACCCTAAAAAAGGCAGCCATTGAACTATGCTGGATAAACGAAAGAAAGCACATGCAAACCATTAAACTTCTGTGAACTGTTCTATGTGGAGTATTTTGCTCTAATTTTTAGAGGGAAAAATTATTTTAGTCAGTGGTTGCAATTGTTTTCTTGATTTAAGATTTACTTTTAACCCATAAATATCTCTACTATTTTTAAAAGAAATCATAATATTTCGGACTTTGGTATTACTTACTAGTCTAAAATTAAATGTAATTTGATTGATGCTTCAATCAACAGGATCAACTTAATAGATAAATAATTAATTAATAATTAATTGCTAGAAAGCCAAATTTTTTCTTTACAACACTCTCAATCAGAAATTTTGCCGGCGCCTTCTTGGTTATCTTATACCATATCTAATTGATTCTGACCATTCTGTTTTTTACATCCGGTTATTCTATTTTAATTTTTTGTTATGAGCCCAAATGTTCTTCATTCTAAATATTCTCCATATCACCTTACTATCAGATAGTAACCTTCTAATTATTCATCGGATAATTTTCATATATGCACTTTCAAAAAGGCGATTAGATTAGGATTTGTGTAATCTTGATTCAGATATGTAGGTCAATCATATGGAGAACTATTGAAAGCATTATAGGCATTTTCCGCGATTAGTACAGCATCGTCATGATTTTGGTGGCCCATTTGATATATGCTATCTCTATGCAGGTCATTCAAGATAATTTTTAGAGAATATAGGGAATGGGTTTGTTGTAGATCGATTAGGCAAGCATATGAAAGTTGATGGCCTCTTAAAAAAAGGTCTAGAGTTCTAGAATACAGAGCTTAACTACGAGTCAACCATCGATCTAAGCCGTGTGTCGAACTTTTGAAACAACTCATTAAAAAAGTGTTTAGTAAGCCAAATCTCTTTTATTATCGAACACCGTGCAAACATATTCGCAATTTGGTTCAACTATTTAGTCGTAGTTCGCGCTAACATGGTTCATCTCATGGTTTGGTTTGACAGTCTGGACCCTGCTTTAGTGAACAACATTCCATACCATATTTTACTTCAATTGATTGTATATAGTAAAATGCACTGTACGTGTATTGCGAAGTTTAGTTCACAACGTCGTCCAATAAGCTTAGAACTGAATCTATACTTATAAGGTCCCTTGATATTTAGTCAATGAACAGACTTTGGGTAGTTAGCTGCAATCTTGCACGTGAGAACATTATAATTCGCAACTTCTGTTTTATATTCTACCAAATTTTTCGCAATCTAACAATAAAAACTACAAAAGAGCACGATATTTCTTTATTTGTTTATTCATTAGACTGGTATTGTGTGCTGCGGTTGGGATACTAGCATGTGCATTGTTTATATTTTGCTTTTTTTAATTAGTCTTCACATCTGTTAGACATTCTATCTATTCCTCAATTCGTTGGTTTCTTTATTTTCACTTATTTTCCATATTTATTTCAAAAATATAAAAGTCGCAATACTAGACGCCTAGAAAAGTTTTCCCAATGCTTTTCCCTGTTTTTTTTTTGTGATGAGGCTTTCATTTCATTTTGAATATATTTGTACTCACCTTATGATTCCTGTGTTCTTAGGTTGTTGTATTTAAAATAAGCTTCTTTGCTCCTCTTCACTCTTCTTTTTTATTTCTTTTTTAAACCATAATATCTTCTCTGGGGTAATTCCCTCATTAAGGGATGAATACATAATATTTTCGTTGTGGCTTATTTAGTAAACGATTTTTAAATTCAGGAATTTGGAGTATATTTTAATCGACTTTCCAGTAAGCAAATAATAAACCTAACCAAATAAAAAATTATTTTAGGTAAAATTTGTTGCAATTTCGTTTTGCAGCAGCTTCGTTTGACTTTATTTTTCTTATTCTGTAGAATACAATACTTTCGCTTAACGAAAAAATAAAAATTCAATACACAATAACCCTCCTAGCAGTTTCGCCGTGTATGATATAATTTTAAATATTATCCCCTCTTATTATATTTAAACTGAACCCATTGTGTGTAACCATTCTAAAATTATGGCCTATTAAATCCACCGGGAAATTTGTCTGTATTCCCATAGAACATTTAGACAACTTAAATAGAAAGTATTAAATTAAATCCGTGGTTATAAATGTGTTGTTTGACCAGGACTCGCATACGAAACGCTTTTATTTTATGTAAATGATAAATTGCATCCTTTAACAAAAGTTAACACGCTGCACTTTTAATGAACATTCAAAATTTAATGGTTTATGTAATAAAACTTTTAGCATTTTATGAAGCTTGTTGCTTTGGCACAGAATGTATTTTGCAAGTTAATGCTTTAATGTATATTGATTTCATGAGAAATGTATCAAAAAGTTCACATACTCACATTAGATCAGCGTGTAAAATTGATAAGCCGAGTTGGAGGCCATTATTCTTTTAAGTTTCAACACTATTTTGCGTGAATTTCTTAGCGGTTTTTATCATGATGCTTCAAACACATAAATCGCGGCGTATAAAATTTTCACCCGTCGTATTAAATCATTTGAAAGAGTGAACGCTACTCTTTATGATACACTTTTCTCAGATTCCAACTAGAAATCTTTCCTGAAAAATCTTTTTAATGGACACTTTATTTTATTCATTGCTTTTATTCTGTACGTACCATTAAGTGATTTATTTGCACCTAATAGACGGAACATGTTTCCACTTAAAAGAGATATGACATTATAAATTTTAAAGACAAGCAGATAATTTCCTTTATTTTAATGCATTATATATTTACGAAGTATGTTTCAAATTAAAAATAGAAATTATATTTTTTATTTTATGTTCTTCAGAAAGACCATTAATGTCCTTAAGTATCGCATTTGGCCATTTTGACAATTTTACTTTAAAATATACTGTTTTATAAAACTCTTAACGTAAGATTCGTTTTATCCTATTACTGAGAGCCAAATATTTATTAAAATTTGTCTACCCTCTGTTAAATCCTCTTCCTTTCAAATATTTACGTATTTCAAAAAGTGGCCCATTTTATTTAAGATTTTATCATCACGCGCGGGAAAAGATTTTATTGCTGTGGGGTGCGAACCCACGATCTTGAGCTCAGAAGTTGGATGTCTTAATAGCTGAACTGCACTTCCTTAAAACTGAAAGAGAAAAAGCCAACAAACACAAAATTTTAATTTAGAAAATAAAAATAAAACAGATACAGCCACAGCCCCGTGATTTACAATTACGAGAGAAAACATAAAATAAACAGCCAGAAAATTCAAAAATGGAAAATCGTCAAAGCCATATATTAATAACCAATGAAATGACCAAATATGGTGAAGACGATAAGGCGACATTCTACAACAAAACTAATTAAAGGGAGGCGTGACAATAATTGTATTTAAAAGGGGAAAGAAAGCCGACCCAAAGAACCATCGCAGCATCTAGAATGCACTCTGAAATAAATACACCTTAAATCAGTCAAAATAGTAAACACAGGAATAAGCGAAAAACAACAAGACTTCCGCCATAACAGGTCACCATATTCACTCTACGCCAAATAACTGAAAAGGTAATGAAGTAAAACTAGACTGCATTAATGTTCTTTGTTGAGCTCACCCATGCCTTTGACAAGGTGATGCTGATAAATGTACTAAACCTTCCAGAAAGAAGATAGGCCAACAGCAGAATATTTTTAACTATTAAGAAACTTAACACTAACAACACAACAGAAATAAAAACGCGGGCAAAGTAAAAATTCCAGTCGGAGTATGAGGTAAGTAAATTTTATTCCAATTCTAGTCAATCTGATTATAGACGAAATAATTAGCGAAGTTAAAATTGCTAGTACGGGACATAGAATAGGTAAAAAGGGAATTAATGCAGTTATAATATCAAAAAATTTAGACTACCTGCTAAACAAGTTCAAACTTACTGCTAATAAATTGAAGATGATCATCTAACCAGAAAATCGGAATTAATGAAGACCGTCCAAGGAACCAAAGCGATATAAATTGGCCGTATATAACCAAAGCGTGAACCAGGTTAAGAAATTTAAATACCTTAAAGAGGAAGTAGGAAAGTAACCAACCAAATCAGCAATAATTATTGGATACCTAAGAGATGTATAGATCAGAAACAAATATATGACGATATGCCGCCAAAAACGAGGATATACAAAACTTGCATCTGACCCATATTGAAATACGCGGATGAAGGAAAAGCTGAATACGCAGTAACAAAACGACTGCTAAGATCAACCGAGATAAGAAACTTAAGAACCATTACTGGAAACACATCCAAGACGTGGTAAGGTTTATTAGGAAACAAAGAAGTCCACAAAAAATGATAGCCGGAACGAAACAGCCAAAGCTAGGGCAATAAAACTATTCATCGAAGATTAAAAAAAAGAAAACATCAGACAATATAGCAAAAAGAAAAATAAAATTATATTCTAAAAAGAAAAGAAAAAGATATATAGCAGTAAATTTGTATGAAGTACTTCTGACATTTAATTTTTTGTAATTAACATTTTAGTGTTTTACCTGGCTTCAGGCAAGAAGTCAGGTTTGCACTTTAAATTTTTTTATGTTCATTTTTTTATTTTTATCCCAATAAACAGGCATGTTATTAGAAACGAAAAGTATAGATTACTGCACACCATAATGCAGGGCAAATTACAAGTTAACGCGGTCCAGGACGATGAAGGACCTCATGGCTTGAAAATTATCGATAGTCGTATGGACAAAGTACTACATCGCTGTTTAGAAAAACTGCCGATAAAGTTCAAATCATGAAGCTGGTCGTTAACGCTCTGGGAAGGCACGACACATGAAGAAGAAGAAATGACCAGAGTGAATATTTGGTAACATAAATCCCTAATATATGCAAGAACTATTACGACCTCTACAAAATATGCTTGCACATTCACTAGCTAATAGCTACCACATGATGGGTCTAGCGTATTATATTCTCATGCCTAACGAGTGATAGAAAATATATTTTTATAACTTGTGGACGATCTATTTTCAGTTTCTTACCTAAATTTCTTGGTTCACGAATGTTGTTTTTTTTTGGCTCCAATCGTATAACTTGGTTTTCTTTTTACGCCTGCTTTTTTGTTTCCTTCAATCGTTTTTGGTAGACTCACATAATGTTTTTCTTCTGTAGTAATTCCGTTCACCTAAGTTTCTGTATTAAATTCAAATCCATATTAAGAGATAAAACTTACATTCTTGTGGGGCATACAAATCCATCTTTAGTTTTTCACCTAAATTTCTTGCTTTATGGCGCACATAAGAGCTTCTAGCTATTAAAAGTATTTAACTAGAATATTAGAGATAATGGATTTTTACGAAGTTATGTTGTGTTGTTTACCCTGATTCATACAGAAAATTTTAAATTAAACTGAAGATACGTACCTTTGTGTTTTTGGATATTGCTTTTCAAATGGTACATCCTACCATTATCTTGCTTTTTGTATCCAGCTTTTAATATTCGCATGCAACTCTTCATTTTTATAAAGAGTGTTTTCTGGGAAACAGAATTCTTTAATTTCTTTACTTTGTTCTGAATTTCGCTTAAGGTGCTCCCCATAACCAAACAATACACGAGTCGAAAGTTGATTAAGGAATATAACAGATGAGACTTTAAATTCAATAAAATTTGGTGTTGGTTCCTCTTAAGAGATCGCACTGCGACAATTGGTCTATTGTACCCCTGTGTTACGTTTACTCGCTGTGCAGTCCTGTTTCTTTATAATTGGCAGTATCTTTGACAGATGAGTGCTGTTTACCTTATTTGTGGTAAGTTTCTCTTTACCAAGAATGAGGTTACTTACTGAATCATAGGCCTTGCATTCTTGTATGATGATTTGTAATCATTCCAGCACCCCCTACACATTGGTTCCTATTTTATTCCCATATTGTGAAGGTTTTGTTTAGCTCGTATGTGTGTCCTACTGAGTCTGTTGTTCAGCAGTTTTATCGAATGGTTTTTACCCTAGAAAATTTTTAGTTTGAAGTTGCCCCGGTATTTCAAGCTATTTTTTTCAATGGTTCTTATTTAAAGAGTTTTTAATCTCCTGTGCGCATATGCCCAGATTAGATTTTATCTGTTCCGCGTAGCTAGTCCATTGAGAGTCCTTTTACACTCTAGAAAGAGTGCGTGAGTGTCCTAATAATTGCTTAGTGCTACCAGTACTGTTTTACTATCAGAAACGATAGAGATTCTTTTATCTTCGTAGCTCCTCTCCATCATTGTATGTGCAGCCAATGAGTTTGTTAATCTCTCTGAGTTCTCTCTGAAATTAAAATTTCTCAGAGTTTTGTATCTCTGCCTAATATAGAGTGTCGTATCTCTGCTTAATACAGAGTGTCGTAGGATTTTATTTAGATTTCCCCCTTCTTTGTTTAGAATCGGTCTGTAGATTCCGCTCTTTTCTTCCGCTGCTAGCACCAAGTGTAAAGGTGGTAAACCAAAGAGAACCTCCATGACTCTTGTTATTTCTAGAAAGGCGAGTCTTTATACATTTCTTAAGGCTTTTTGTCTTGTCATCGTATGTGCCTTATGCCACCAGAAGAATGAGGCATACGTTATAATTGGACGAACAATCATCAGGTATATCCAATGGGTGATCTGAGGCGATAGCCCCATGTGACACTAAAATTAGAATAACCATAAATTACCCGATTTTTAACAAAATGGTTAAATCCATATTTTACGGATCCGAGATTTGACAGCTAAGTGATAAATGTGCAGAAATCTACAAGCCACTAAAATTGATTTTAAGAGACAAACAGAAAGGAGACCAGGTCGATATATAGACATCAGAATTAAAGAAAATTAAAGAACACAATAGTCAGTTAAGTCTTTAAATGTCACTATTTGGGTCTCATTATCAGATGACATAAAATCAATATTGTGTTTATAGTACTAGGAATAACTATTGTTGGACTTCTTTCTTCTGGTATTGGATCATTTTAGTTGTTGTATGCCAGTGATTTTTGGCTGAAATATACCAACGGAAAGTTGTAGTTTATTGGTTAGGTTTTTCGGTTTTTTGCAAATATTTCAAAAACTATGAAGTTAATGGAAAAAACATAAGAGTTTAAAAACGTTTACAATTAAATTGTAACAAATTTTGTTTTTATTATTTTTTCAAAATTTAACATTTTAAGAACTCATCCTTGTTCGTTGGTAAGAAACATTTTATTAAATTTTTGCCCATCAAGTGGCAGAGACATACTGTTTTTTTAATCAGCTGACAAATAATGAAATAGGTTATATATCATTCAAAATAACGGATGCCATTATCGGAGTTATTGCCAACATACATTTCACAACAAAATGAAGTTGCAGAGACACTGCCAACCTAATTCGTTAATAATAAATGAAATATCCTTATTTTTCTATTAAAAGTACCGGATATGTTTTTAATTTGTAAATGAAAGTCGTTTGGTGACCACACCTTCATTTTTTTACATACAATGCTTGATGGCTTTTATATTTTTGGAGTTTTTTTTATTATATTGTATTTAAATAAAGCTTTTTTAAATAACACTTCAGAAATTTGTGAACGCCTAATACTCAATTGCAATACTCTGAAATATTTTTTAACTAAAAACACATAAAGTATGTTGTTCAAAGTGTGGTAGAGACATTCATTACAACCCCAACGATGTATAACCACAAATAGTTATGATTTTATGTCTGCTCATAATTTTTCATTGGAAAGGCAATTGCAAAATTTAAATTACTTATTACAAAAATAAAATTTTTAACAATAAAAGGCTTCTTAAGGGATTTCATATCTATTTTCTTTAATTTCAAAAAATAGAGCTTATCTTATGCATTTATTCGCTTCTCCTGTTTTTTTTTTTAATTTAATTTTCTCATTTCGTTTCCACATTTATAATATTAAAAGTTGCGAATTTAAATTGAATTTTTTTATTGTATCATTTTAGTAATAAATGGAGCAAGACAATTGAAGATGTGGAGGTTAAGGATCAATACAGTTCACTCTTGGGTATAAAAAATGCATCCCCATTTGACCAAGGAACCTTTACCTGTCAGATAGTTGAAAATGGTGTTCAGAAATGTCTCTCGAAAAGGGTAGACATAAGAGCACCCCCTAGGGTGTGGATAGAGCCCATGAGCTTAACAGTTAGAAAGGTAAAGTAGACATTAATTAAAGTCACTTCGTTTTATTACTCGAAATTTATTTTAGTTTTAAATAGTTGTTTCCCATTCATAATTAACCTGTCTGTTTTCATTAGGGGGAAAATTTTACAATAAAATGCTTCAGCGCTTCGAATAATAGGCATAAAAGCAAATACACGTACAGTTGGACAAAAAATAGAGAACTTCTTCCCATTAAAACTGAAACGGAACACTACGAAGTTCTTTTTCCGATGGGAAGTATTCTTCAAGTATCCAGCATTAACGTAAGTTGAGTTAATGAAGTTGATTAACTTTTTGTTGTGAGGTTCTAATCGTATTTACAGAAGTCAACAAGTTTTTCATGTTTGGTCCAAGATTCTGCCGCCTGGGCTGAACAAAGCATTGTTGTGAATGTAATCGATACAGAATTAGTGAAAACGTGCCAAGGTGAAAGACATTTAAAATTATTATGGCCTGAGACTGCACCGGGAACTGAAAGTTTACAGGAATGCCCGTCGGGATACTCGGGAGTAGCAAGACGTGCTTGCACCCTTCGTAACACAGGACAACCCACTTGGTACTTACCTGACTTTTCCGGATGCATTGTTGATGAGATTCAACAACTTCGTGATGAAGTACGATCCTCTTTTAAATAGACTAGGAATACTGTTTGATTAATTTTTTAAATTTAGTTTCAGAAAATGCGTCTGGGCTACGGATCCAGAGATCCTATAACAATACTCGAAGGATACAAGAAATATTTACAGGAATTAAAGATTTCCGTATTACCCGGAGAGGCATCACAAATTCTCAGTCTAGTTTACGATGTTGTATTATTTATGAACAACTCTGTCAGCGAAGAGTCGTGTAATATTGTTTTGGATATCGTTGATCAAGTCTTACAACGAAAATTATCTTTAATTAATCAAACGGTAAGTCTTTTATTTTAACTTAATAATTAATAAGAATATGATTTTGGATAAAAAATTATAATTTGGTTTCTTCTCTGAAAAGAATAAATTTGTACAATATTTGATTATAAAATGATTTCCACTTAATATTGATTTAATAATTTAAATAGATCTCAGTGCGCATAATAGAATGTTTAAAGAAAAATATATCCATTCAAAGTAAAATAAACAGTTCTCAACTATGAGGGGTTACTTTCTTATCCTAAATATACCTTCAATGTGTATAGAGCATATCGCAACAATACTTCACCATCTATTCTGTTGAGCATTAAAAGCACATATAATATTATTTCCATCACATTTCGCCGTTATCATAAAGCTGCCACAGTCTGGTTTGCAATGTCGTTTGACTGCTAATATAAGTTAACGTTCCCATCTTGCGTTATAAAACTGGATAGCGAACAATAAAATAAGTAAAACTACTATTTATTTGATAATAATTTCTTTAATATAATAAATTTATACATGTTTCTTATCTTATTATCACAGACTATGTATAACTTCCTTCATAAATTTCAAATTGTTTTAATTGTTTTAATTTTTCCGGTTGTTTATAGAGCTATAACATAAACATAAAAACTAAATAAAAAAATGATCTACGAGTTTAAACTATTTTTAAATTGTAACGATTCTTGTTTATTTTTTTATTATTTATCTTATATTTAAATACTTATCTGAGGCCTTAATTTCCTAATTCTGCATTTTATCAACCTTATTGTACCTGCTACCTCAGGTATTCTTTCGGACATTTATGATGTCGCGTGTCCGAGTTTACTCTTAAACTCTGTGCTAAATGCAAACTTTTTCCCGCATTAGTCATTTTTACACGGTTTACCCCTAGATAATTGAACAGTATTTAAAGTGCGTGTGCAGTGTTAAATGGTCCGAACACGATGATAAAAGAATGCAATAGTGTTAAATGTGCAACAAATTTTGTTTTTTCACAATTTATCCTTTCAAAAACTCATAGTCCGAGAGCCAGCGTCACACAATCGACGATCATAATAACGACAATAATATTTTGTAAATATGTTGTTTAGACTAGTAGAAGAGTGGTGACCGTCAGCTGGTAGACTAGGTGGGACACTTGAGCGCTACGGCGTCATCAATGTTGCAAACTAGTAGAGTATTTTTTTATACTAACGAGACTGAAACTTTGTAAATTTGTTGTTTGAAAAAAGGGAATTAACGTAAGCGTAATCAACATATTTACTAAATATGAACGTCGTTAATATGACCGACAATTTGTGACGCTGGCTCTCGGACTATTATTGTTGTTTGTCCCAAATTAAATTTAAAATTGCAAAAAAATACCTGTCATTATGATCAGCTGATAATAACTAAAATATGACAATATATATATATA
>JARJDX010077281.1:0-13184 GCA_030264735.1 Gymnusa sp. GC000175
ACATTTAAAAATCTTGAGAACCCCTGATATAAAGAAGGGTGTAAATTTTATTACTTTCGGGTTTAGGTCGCGTAGTTTTATCTAATGTTGCCAATGTATCGCTCACCATTGCAGGGAGCATTTCAAGGCGAAAAAGTCCGATAACTGAAGACCTTGTTCGAGTATGTATGCCTATAAAGGACGAAAAAAACAGTGGGGGTAAGAATTTAATGATGAAAACAAATATTTCAAGAGAGACTAATTTCAAATCCATTTTTTCGACTCGTGTTAAAGGGATTATTATAAATCCTCGCAAACCTTGCGTTTCTTGTAATGAGGGAATATAGACAATGCCTTAAGTGAAATCAATTTAAATGTTTGGCCAGCACAGAGCCGTAAAAGTGATTAAGACGTCAACTTATTTCCTTTGGCCTTTGGCTATGAACAAATATCAGAAGTGGCCATGGGATTTTGAGCATTCGCCCTGTGTCCTAGAGAAGTCGACTGGTCTTGATCACAGCCACGATTGTCATATTGATTTACAATGTTCCGGCTGCTTCGCTTTTATGTTGGACAAAATCGTAAAAATCGTGTTAAGGGGATTATTATAAATCCTCGCATACCTTGCGTTTCTTGTAATGAGGGAGTATAAATAATAACTTTAAGTGAAATCAATTTGAATGTTTGGCCAGCACAGAGCCGTTAAAGTAATTAAGACGTCAACTTATTTTCTTTGTCAAGGTTCATTCTATAAACAAATATCAGGAGTCGCCATGGGATTTTGAGCACTCGCTCCGTGTCCTAGAAAAGTCAACTGGTCTTGATCACTGCCACGATTGTCATATCGATTTACAATGTTCCGGCTGCTTCGCTTTTATGTTGGACAAAATCGTGAAAATCGTGTTAAGGGGATTATTTTAAATCCTCGCATACCTTGCGTTTTTTAAAATGAGGGAATATAGATAATGACTTAAGTGAAATTAATTTAAAAGTTTGGCCAGCACAGAGCCGTAAAAGTGATTAAGACGTCAACTTATTTCCTTTGGCAAGGTTCATTCTATGAACAAATATCAGGAGTCGCCATGGGATTTTAAGCATTTGCTATGTGTCCTAGAGAAGTCTACTGGTCTTGATCACTGGCACGATTGTCATATCGAATAATATTGTTCGGGTTGCAATGCTTTTATGTGGGACAAAATCCCGGAATGTTCCTAGGTTGCATATCGGGATTCTGCGAACAATCAAACAAACCTAGCTTGTTTTTCCAGTACTTCTGGCAGAATATACGTTTTAAGCTTCTCGTGTATTATGTGGAGTACATTACTTCTGGCACGGGGAAGAATTGCTATGTAGGTAGTTCTCTTTAGCTCCTTTTTTGTGAAAATTTTGTCAAGCTTTATGGTGAGCTAGTGGATGCATACTTTTTGTTGATCAGATGTAGAGTTCTACTCCGATTTTATCACGGGTAATTTAGGATGGGATCGGATGTTATAAATAACGAGGGATTTACGAGACTTTATTTCTTTACTGCTGCTGTTACCTTTTTCTTTAGAATATTTGTGTGTTAGTTTCCTGTTTATTTTTCTTCCATATTAGATTGCCATTGACAGTATGTTCTCCAACGTTCCAGTATCAGACTCTCTTTTGTCAAAGCCATGTCATTTTCTGATCTTATACAATTATGGCGTGGAGTATATGTTCGGGTAATTTGTTTGATCTTCTTAAACATATCCCTTACTTTATTTTGTTCTTGTTTGTTTCAATCTTTTGACATATTTAATTTAAATATCTATTTTTGTCTTCTTTGCACATGCGAATGACTTTTGTGTTAAGTTGTTTGTATTCGTTATTTGCGCGTTATTTTTAGCTTTATACGAAGTTCCACGGATAAAAATTGATAATCACTGCCAGACTTTTTCTCGATATGTTTTGAAATCATTTACCAAATTTGTTACAATATTAAAAAAGACGTTCAAATCTGACTTATATTAACAAAAATCGAATAAATTTTAAAGAAAATGGCTCAAATTTGACCAAAATCTTTGCAATTTTTACCAAAATCATGTAAATAATGAGAAAAATTGCTAAAATCTGACTGAAATTATCGCAATTTTATCAAAAATCGTTTAATATTTTATGAATGTCGATCCAATTTTAATAATTTTAACCAAATTCATTGAATATTTAACCAAAATTCATTTAAATTTGACAAGAATTATTTAAATCTGACTAAAATAATCGCAATTTTACCCAAAATCATCTGAATTTTCACAATTTTAATAAAAATCATTCAAATTTTGACCAAAATCAATCAAACTTAATTAAATTTATTATAATTTTAACTAAAATGATCATATCTTACCAAAATCATCTAAATTTTAAAGAAATCTTTCAAATTTTACCAAATCATTTCAAACTTGACCAAAATAATTATAATTTTAACCAAAATCAGTTAAATTTTGACCAAACTCCAAAATTTGACCGAATGTATGGCAATATTAACAGAAATTATCAACATTTTGACAAAACTATTATATTTAATCAAAAGCAGTTTCTTCTAAATTTTTCCAAGAATACTGACTACACTAGTATTATGGTTACTAAGTCAAGACGCGTTTCTTTTACCCGACTTTCTAATCCCCCACGCAGATGTTTTTTTTATAAAAAAAGGGAGCTCCTAATTTATGTACTGTACTATCCCGGGCGCCAAGTACCTTCGCTACGCCGCTGGAATCACTTGTCATTGGAAGAAATAATAATAATTTAAATAGAAATCACGAATTTCTTGTGCGAATCACCCAGGCGATAAATTTTTTTTTGTATAAATTGTTTGTTAAAAACTTACCAATAAGACGGCAAAAATAAAATGAGCGATCGGTCTGTTCGAACACATTGTTATCTAGAATCTGAAAAAAAAAAAAAACAAAATTACAAAAACGTTAACATTATTTAACTTTAATATTTTTTGCATTAAAATTAAATTAAATGATAGTATCCGGCCACCCGAGGGGTAAGTCGCCCGTCGGGCGCCCCCCCGGGTGGCGGATAGGGGTAAGTGTGAGTCATGGCAGGTACCGAGGAAATTAAATCCTCGCTAAACTAGTACTGACAAAAAGAAATGGATCCGTCAAAACTAACCTGCAGCGGAAGAAGAATTACTTCGAACTGGTATAACGTTAGAGAGCGAGTTCTCATACTGCGGTATAAAAAGGGCATGGAACTCCTACTATTTTATATTTTACAAAACATCAAAATGATTAATGAAAAAAACCAAAAACACCCTCTGTCCGAGGTACCTCTTTGATGCTAAGAATCCTCTCGTTTCTCAACAGTAAGAACAATACCAAAAAGATCAATGCAAACGTGCGAAGCTTGTATATGGCAGGTGAACTGTCAAATGTCAGGGAAAATAAACAGAATGAACATCAATATCTTAGGTGTATGCGTAGTTAGTTGCCCAGGACTCAGAAAATCGACTTAAAATTAATTTATTTCTCAGTGAAAAGTTAGACAGGCGTAAAGCGCTCTTTTCCTTAAACATAACAAATGCGGAGATGTAAACGTCGATATTTACGCGTGTTTCATAGATTACCACAAGACCTTCTACTGCGCAAAGCACGTCAAAACCACCGGCATAGATAGAAACGACCTACTTATAACCGAATTATTCTGGAACCAAACCGCATAAGAAAAGAAAACGCAACAACGGAAGTTGTACGGATCAAAAGATGGGTTTGATAGGGTTGCATATTTTCCCCTCTACTCTTCAACATATACTCGAAGACCATATGAAGAAACTGACGGTATTAGGCTCAACGAAAATTACATCAATAAAATCGCAGAAGGTGACTTTCTAACAGCTAGCAAACATGCTGAATTACTACTAATGATGGACCGGATAACTAAACAACGAATATTTTGGACTTTTCTTAAATATTTCAAAAAACAATGATATTCTCAAAAAGTGATAAGAAGTTCAAGATAAAAATCAACAATTACACCATCGAGCAAGTGGAATCGTTTGAGTACCTAGGTACAACAAGAAACTTCGTCACAAAAAAAAAGAAGGACAAGCAATAATCGAACAAGCACGGAAGACATTCATAAACAAGGGAACACTGTTCCCTAGAAAATACCTGGTTTAGAACTCAGAACTCGCATGATCCGATGTTTTGTACTCTCAGTTCTCCTGCATGGGTGTGAAGGCTGAATACTAGGCCCACGCACGTAAAGGAGGATGAAATTTATCTTTATAGGCGAATACTGAAGATATCGAACACAAAAGATTGCGTTCTAAACAGAATGCAGAAATAACTAAAAGTAGTGTACACTATCAAGAAAAGAGATATCCAATACATGGGATAGATAATGAGGGGAGATAAATATAAGGTACTTAGATCATCGAAGGGCAAAACCAAGAAAAAAGATCACTTAAAAGTCGACAAAACTCGTGGCTAAAAGTTATTCTGCACATCAGGAGACTTGTTCAGAGCAGCAGTTTCCAAAATTTAAATTGCCATTTGGGTCGCTAACTTTCGCTAGGAGATGGTGGATTAAGGAGAGAAGTTGTTTTCGGACATATTTTTATAGAAGAAACTATTACCATAAAGTTTTATACTTATCATTTGCACCTCGAATCTTAGATATGATAAGGTTTTGCTTTATAAGAAAAAACTTATATAACATGACAAAGCAGTGCAAGACCAATTTTCTTTCATCATCATCATCATCATATGTTCACACCACTGCTGTTGTTAGGCCTCTTCTCTGCCTATAATGCAGGCAACTTATATTACAGGTGGACCTACAGTTTAGCGTGGATTCCAAACCACTGGAGTTACATGATTTCTCATCTAACTCCGGACCAGAGAAGGTTTTAGCCCTGAAACCCCACGCTGGCACGGCGGGTTGGGGAGTTGTGGCAGTGTTGGGCATTTAAATATTTAAATAGATACCCACGATCTTCCACTCAGCAGCCGGATGCCTAGACTGCTGAGCTACACTGCCATATTAGTAAGTAGTTTCATACAATTATAAACGAAGATAGTCCCCGTAGTTCGATGCAGAGAAAATTTTGGTCTAATAATAAATATTTCAAAGAACAAAGTAAAGGTATGATAAAAAAGGCTGGGGATGTCAAATTGTTCTTTAACGTGGCAGTGTAGTTCATAACCATGGTCAGCGACAAGAGCTAGATAAAAAATATTTGGTCAAAGTTTGAGCAAGCCAGACAAAAATTTATAAATATGGAAATCTTTTTCACCATATCATGTCTTGTACTCGGGTTATGTCAAGAAAGGTAAAAAATATGAGGTACTCAGACTAATAATCGCAGGGAAAATCCAACCAAGTTTAAAAGGCGAAATATTCAAACTAACGGATATATGTCGATGGTTTAATTGTGCATCAATGGACATTTTGCGAGCTGCCACCTTTAAAACTCAACTAGTCGTTTGGATCTCAAGCTTTCTTTAAGAGAAGACGGATCAGTAAAAAGAATTAGCTTTTAACGAGATCAATTTTTACATGTTCCATCCTACTTTCTTGTGTTTTGACTTCATTATGGCTGTGTTTTTGAAGTTTACTTTACTTTTTTCCGACTTATTGTAACAAAAGCTTTCGTAAAAAAAACTTTCAAAATAAAAAAAACCTAAAATTCCAAAGTTATGTTTATTATTGTTAACATTTTATACAAAAAGGCTATCAAGTTTTTTTCACAAGGCAATAAAAGAATAATTTTGTTCTAGACATAGTGCTATAATCGAATTCAGCTAATTTTTCATTTCTAAAATCTATGACATCATCAGCATTTTTATCTTCCAATGGTAAAAATTTACTAGAATTATACGCCTTCCTAAAAGCCTAAAATGCGATCGGTAAATAAAAATTTAAAACATGTTATTAGTTTACCTCCTTAGCACCATCCTTTCTATATGCAATTAGAAAATATATTTGCACTATTATTATAGGAGAGATGACGAATATTCCCAGTAAATAGGCGCAAACTTAAACCGACTTTATTGTTATGTATTAAGTACAGGGCGCTATTTATCGGGTCAGTATTTTTAAACGTTTTTATCAGTATTTATAATAAAAGGTCAGTTTTATATATAAACAATTAATATTTAAAATAAATGGTCAGTATTTTAATTAAAGTGTCAGTATTTATAATAAAGTGTCAGTATTTATAATAAAATGCCAGTATTTTTAATAAAGGATCAGTATTTTATAAAGTAAATGGCCAGTATTTTAAGTGATAGTTCGTGCGAAAACGCGCCTTGTCCGATTCTACACACTTGCTCATGGAATTTTACTCAAATAATCAAACACACATTGTAAATATTTCTCTCTTACTGTAATTCTCTCAAAAATTGCAATTTTGTCTTAAATAATTTGTTCCAACCTTTGCACTGTTGTAATTTTAGCCTGAGCAGAATTTTTTTTTGGATCGCTGAATGAAGTATATATAAATCCGTTTCATAATATTTTTCTACGTCTCCCGTTACCCATTTTACAGTCTTCTTTATTCATCCATTAGTATTGTGTAAGAAGACCTCGTTCCTCCATCTCCGTGTTTATTCCCTCTACCCAGCTTCTTATTGGTCTTCCTCATTCCTTTTTTCCTATGGGTTGCCTCTCCAGTATTTGTTTGGGTAGGGGTTCCAATACCATTCTTTGCACGTTGCCATATATAAGCTCTTTCTTTCTAACTTCGTCGGATGTTGGGTGCAAGGCTCTAATTATTTCTCTGATTTTTAGATTCGGTATTATTTCCATTTTTGACTTCCCTGTTGGTCGCCTCCAAAAGTCTATCTTGGTAGCATTTAGTAGTTTTTCTTATCAATCCTTTATCTGCCATATTTCATTTCTCTAGAGTCTACATAATGATGCTTTTTACATTTGTGTTCTAACTACGTTTTTTTTATTCTCATTCGATATATTTTTATCCCACAGGATGTCGTTAATTGCGGATTTAGTTCTTCGTCCTTGCATATTTCGTTATTTAATTTCTACATCGAACTTTTATTTTTGTTCTACAAACATGTACTTTGTCTTCTGAAAATTGATTCCTAGCCTCCACTTCACAAATTTATCAAATAATTTTTTCTACATATTCCAGGATCTCGTAGTCTTTGGCTAAGACGACCTGGTCCTCTGCGAAGCATAGTTATACAGAATATTGTGATTTATTGTCATTACCATATGCCTGCACTTTTTTTTCCAGATATTTAGTGCATCAACATCCTTGCTTAAGGCCTTTTATAACCGGAAATCCCTGTGTAAGATAGTTGTTACTTTTTATTTTTGATGTTGCACCTTCATCGAGTCTCATTACCGCATTTATCAGATACACTATCGTAGGATTTTCTTAAATCTACATATAATAGATGTACTTCCTAATAAGAGGAGAGCTTCCTTTCTAGGAAATGGATAAATGCAAACAGATAGTGAATTGTTGATCTTCGCATCTATTCTATTTTTAAATATCTTTTAAACCAAAAGCTGGTGTTATGTATATACCTCAATAGTTTTTGCAATGGGTTTTCGACCCTTCTTATGTGTTCTCTCTCTCTCTCTCTCTCTGGGTAGCATTACAACCCTTGGTGGGTCTTGGCTGCGTTAACGATTTGCCTCCATCGGCCCTGGTCCATCATGGCCGCCTTCCACTCATATACCTGCATAGTCTGTAGGTCTTTTAAGATGTTTTCCCTTCTTCTCATGATTAAAGTTTAAGTTAGATCTTAACATATCTGTTGTCGCTGATGTTTCGTCGGAGTTTTCGCCTTAATCTGACCTAGCATGTTCTTCTGAGTTTTTGGATGATAATCTATTAATCAAATGACTTATAATGTTTGTCATAGTAGCTTTAGTTAACCGTGGAATAAAAATACTGACCAAATAAATAGTTGTACTAAGTATATCAATAAAGGTAACCTACTTTGAACAACGAGAGGTACTGGTTTTTTATTGTAAATCATTCCCTGTCCGGTTACAAAAGAGCTTAGGTACAAACATAACAGAACAATAGGTGCAAAAAAGGCCCAAGTCCAACGCCAATACATACTAACTTTGCTACCTTGCATAAATTCCATATTCCAACACCAATCTCTCAAACCTATAAAGTTATAGTTATAAAAAAAATACTTGCGTCATCGCACATATTTGTTTGGGTATGGTCCGGAGTTAACATTTAATTCTAATGCCGGAATCATAAGCTTGTATGTGTCTAAAATACCGAAAGGGGGCACACAATCAAATATACACAATGGGTGCATTGAGTTTTATACATAAAACTGGTTAAAGGGCCCGACGAACTCCCTAGGATATCCTCAAAAATTATCAACGAAAAACATATAAACATCTTGCCAACTCTTCTCAATAAAATATACAGTTCAGAAAATATCCTTAAGGAATGGTTACTATCAGTTCTTATCGGTTTACCCAAAAAACCAAATGCCAAAAAATGATAGAATCATCAGCTTAATGTGACATGGATTAAAATTGTTCTTAAAAATAGTCACCCACCATCGTAATTATCAAAAACTAGACATGGACATAACTGAAACCCAATTTAGATTCCGAAAAGGCTTAAACGTTTTGTTGTCCACTAAACGTTCAACGTCCAAAGATTTCTTAACGTTAACCAATACGCGTATGATGTGTGCTTCATTGACTATAACAAGGAGTTCGATAAAGTTAGACAATGCCACTTCAAACTGAAACATCTGGATTATGGAGACCTTCAAATCATCCCTAATTTACGCTGCAACCAAAAGGGGACAGTATGCATTGTCAAATTGACAACATAAGAAGTTGAGTGATACAAGGGTGCGTTCTAAAACCTCTAAAGACTTTTTCAAAAAAGCCCTTGAAGAAGAAACACCCATCAATAACATAAGATACGCAAATGATGCGGTGATTCTGGCAGAAGTCTGTGTCAAAGACTTTCAAAGGATGATGAACAAAATTGCTGAGTACTACGAGTTAGCATTAAACATTAAAAAAAAAACAAAATTTATGAAGATAGCGAAGACATAATAACAAATATCTTACTGTCAGTGAAAATAACACTAAACAAGTTTAATCATACCTTGGTACAAGTATGAATGCAAATAACGACTACACCAACGAAATTAAAATCAGAATCGAAATAGCACCACAAATCAAAATGAAAAACGTACTTTACAGTAGATACCTGAATCTGGAAATTAGGGTTCGTTTGGGTAAATGGAATCAAGGAATGGACCCTCAATGTAGCAACGCTCAAGAATACAAAAGCGATCGAAATTTTGTCTTATAAAGAGTTCCACAGAATATCGTGGATTGATCGACTAACTAACGATGAGGTTCTAAGAAGAATGAACAAACAAAAATAAATTATGGATACGATAAAGAGCTCAAAACTACTGTATCTTGGACACGTTACAAGCAATAGCTGATATTGCAAGTAAAAATCCATGGAAAGAGAAATGCCGGAAGAAATTGCGGTTGCGTAATTGGAGGGAATGGCTTCAACACACATCTATGTTACTTTTTAAAGCAACAACCCCAAAGATTGGAATTGCTATAAATATTGTCAAACTTTGATATGGAAACGGCACCTTAAAGAAGATACAAGATTTAAAATTACCGTAAATGTAGCATATTATTATAACTTCCATTAAAGCTAATAAGATTATAACATAACAATTTCCATATAGATCCACCAATTCCACGATGGCTATTCCCCCCTAGAGCAACGAAATTTAAAAAAAAATTATAGAACTTGTTGATTAAATGGTTACTGGTGTTGTGTATATTACGCCGCTTAAAAATCCAATCGACGTTATTATCAGAGAAGCTTTCCATTCTTTCATGTTAGGAATCAATTCTATCATATTCGTAGTTATCACAAGTTGCGCCGAGCACAAGCTTCCAAGACCCAATGTAATAAGCATTAGAAAAAATATCGCCGAGAATAACTAAAATAAACAGTTGTTAGCTTTCCTTAGTTTATATTGAGGTTTTGGCTTACGTTAGGAACATGGTCAAATTTTGCTATTGCTTCAGGATAAGATATAAACGCCAGGGTCATTCCACCTCCTTTAAGTACATTTGGTACATCGACCTTCATTTTGTTAGCCAAAAAGCCCATAGTGGCGAATACTATAAAAGCTGCAAACAAGCTAGAAAATGTATCCAGAATCGATACACACCACGTAACCCTTAAATCAGCTCATTAGGTAAAGGAATTTTATTTTTAAATCTTACAATTTCATATTTTCGTGAATGTCGTTATAGGACGCGTACATGCTGATCATTCCATAACCTATACTTAGTGAGTAGAAACATTGAGAACCAGCAGCTAGCCATACCTAATTTGTTATATTTAATTAAGGTGCGTATATCTACTGTTTTCAAAGTGTCACTTGTCATTCCAAAAAGCATTTCCAAACCCTGGATGTAGACCGATGACTAAATACCTTGTGTAAGTAAAGCTGAAAGAGCCTCAGCACGTTTCGAAAATTGTGGGGCTAATGGGCTTTACGAAAACCCTAGTAATTTAAACCGTGATGATGGTTATTCCATTAGTGATAATATTTTGTTTTCTTCGTTAAATCAACACGTCCACTAGTTTTAACTAGTATCTAACATAAAATCTTTAGTCATCTGATTACATTCAAGCCTGGATAATACTCACTACCCGTCAAATTAAATTAAAAGAGTTGTACCCGAAATTAAGACAATTTACACTTTTTTTGATGAAAGATTAAATTTTAGACACATCTTACTTTAATATGTAAAATTTTCATCCAATCAGGATAAAGCAAATACTTTAAGCCCAATTGCCATCCTGGCAAGGTGCATGCCTTTACTAATAAACAAGCCATTATGACATAGGGAAAAAATGCTGTGAAATACGAAACTTTTCCTGTGCTTTTGATACCCACTATAATGTAAAGACAAGCTATCATCCATATAACTCCTAAACATATGCACATAATCCAATTTGGAGCGCCCAATCCATTATCAAGGGATGCAGCTTTTTTAAGAATCATCTTTCTAAATCAAAGAGATATTTATTAAAAATATCTGAGTCGGGACTGGATAGCTTGGTTATTATGAAGCTAAGATGATGACTCGCTGAAGGTGCGACCGCCATTTTTCAAAAATCATATGCACTCACTCGAAAAAAAAATCTGAACTACTCCTGCTATTATTCGTAACATTAGAATTATCGTATCCTACACAATCTTTTCCATAACTTGCAAGACAATTTTTCCATGGGAGCTCCGCTAAAAATGACAGTCCAAAATATAATACACATATCGACAGGATAAATGCGTAATACGAAAACATCATAACACAAACTAAGCACTGCGTTATGCCAACACCTAAAATGAGTTTTTCTTGTAAACATTTACAATACGTGTGACACTAATACCCATCCATGCAGGTCCTAAACTGTAATACAGTTGAATTGATCCTTTATTACTATATTGTCCTGCTCCCAAATCCAGTTGAAAAAGAGGAATTCCTACACATATTGTAATTACTAAAAAAGGTATTAAGAAAGCAGCACCACCATTTTCATAACAAACGTAGGGAAACCTCCAAATATTTCCCAAACCAACTGACATCGACAGACAAGTTACGAAAAATTCGTATTTATTATCCCACTTGCGTTTTTTTAATATTCTAACGCTTGAACCTTTTTTCAATCTTCCTGAAGTACCTTCATTTGCCATTTTTGGGATGTTGTAAAAATTTACTTTGATTGATAGTTCTAAACTTTCAAAAACAATAGGATAATAAAAACTTGGATTGCCATGGTTTCAACATATACAGGGTGTTTTAACGATTTGTTATTTCAGTTAATATTCAGAATTTAAGAAATTACTCAAACACGTTTATTTTAGTTTTAAGGGGGACAATACTATGGCACGGTTTTACCTTCATCCCTCTACCACACAGAGCCACGCCCTCAAAAATCTTAAATGGGAACGGGGGGGGTCGAGTTGCACATCAAATCGAAGTCCTTTATATCCTTTACATAGATATGGAAACTTTTAACACTTAACAGAATAACAAACAATAACAAACAGTGCACAGCGTAAGATGCTCGTTGAATACAGCTTCGGAGTGCATGTTGAACAACATAGGAGAAAGGACACATCCTTGCCTTACACCTTTTCGAATCTGTATGTCTTCTGTCAGTTTGGTTTCAATACTGACTTTTGCCGTTTGACCCCAGTATAAATTCGATACAATCTGAATATCGCGGCGATCAATATCTAAATTCTCCAATATGTTAATTAGCTTCTTATGTCTATAATTGTCTATGTCTTGCCTTGCTATAGTCAATAAAACAAGTATAAACGTCCTTGTTTACATCATACCACCTCTGAAACAATATCCCAATTGCATCTAGCCCTTCTCTAGTGCCGAAGCCGTTGCGAAAACCAAATTGTGTATCGTTTATTTCTGACTCACATCTTCTATAGATACTCGAATGAATGATTCTAAAGAACACCTACAATACGTGGTTTATCATGTAGTGTTCATTGCAATCGAATGCGTGTGGTTTCTTCGCTATGGTTATAAAAGTTGAAGTTAGCCACTCTGTCGGTATAATTCCTGTTTTGTAGATTCATTAGCTTAGTTAGGATGTTGATATTCTTTTCATCCATCAGCTTAAGCATCTCGCTATACATTCCATCTGGTCCCGTAGTTTTGCCTGTTTTGGTGTTTCTTATGGCATCTTTCTCTTCGTTATTCTAAATTTCAGGGCCATTCTCTTAGAGGTGGTCTAAATTATAGCCATCAGGCCTGTTGTCATTAAATAGTTTCGTGACATGTTCTTTCCTTACTGTAGTTGGTCTTTCAGATCTAGAACTATCCCCATTAGAGTTTTTTAGTCTTCTTCTTCTTTTGCCATCACGGTCCATTAAGGACTTTGGCATTCTGTCCAATTCGGCCCGCCCAGATATCTCGGTTGCTTGCGGCTCTCTTCCAATTTGGCATTCCAAGTGTGGTAGCGTTTGACACTTTCTTGCCATTGAACTCTTGGCCTGCCTCGTGGTCGTTTTCCCCCTACCCTGGACTCAAAAATGCGCTTTGGATGCCTGTTATCCGCCATTCTGCTAAGATGACCAGAATATTTGAGCCGTCCGCATCTTATTTCGGCTACCAGATCTGGTTCATCGTATAGCTGACGCAGTTCA
>JARJDX010077286.1:0-11305 GCA_030264735.1 Gymnusa sp. GC000175
ACGTCAATAATTGAATTTTTATTGCCAACATACATCTTTAAATATGATAGTTAACCCAAAAAACATCTCAAATTAGTAAATGAAAGTCTTGAGGTGACCACACCACCATTTTTTAGTATTGTGGTTGCTCGTATCTGTAATTACACTCCAATATTTTCGAGTACATAGTTAATAGTGGAGAAGTTGAGCGTGGTTTTATAAATTTTGTTATTATATGAATGGATATTCTTTTTGCTGATAAATAATTGGTAGCAATTTGAAAGAAATTTTAAACCTGGACATTCACTATTTTTCTGGATTTCTAAGAGTCCCAATCAGAATAGTAATTTAAACCAACAAAGACCTATGCTGCGCTGCCATAATATATTTGCTGATCTAAAATTTTGCGACTTCTGTAGTCAGGAAAATTGCTATACTCCACTATTTTTTGCCATTGAATTAAAAATTGTTTTACTTTTGCTAAAATTTCATTACACAAAAGTTGGTTACTTTGTAAAAGGACAAACGTGCTAGAGTTTGAGTTGCGATAACTTTGTGGGTGCTATCGATTCACGTCTAGACAGGTACAACATCTAAACTACAAATCCAACGCGATAATTGAAAATAAAAAAGAATGATTTCTATTTAAGAATAATTAAAATTTTTATGTAATTTTAATATATTTTTTAAATATTTAAAAAATTAAATTTTTCAAAATTCAGATAAAAATAAGTTTCAGTATATAGCATATATCGATATATCCCAATATATGTGCAGATTTTTATTAAATATTAAAATATTTGTTCCGATTATATTTTTCATTATTATTTGCAATAAATTTTAAGTTTTTTTTAGTTAAATTTTAACGTATAAAAGTGTAGTACGTGCCTGTGAGATTGATCGCGGGATCATAACTGCTTAAAAGAATCAATTCCTAAAAACCCGATTCAAAAAATAAAAAACTCCATCGCTTTAAAAATCAATATTCGTTTAGAGACATCTAGACTTTTCAAGAATCAATTTTTTACTTTTTTACCATTTTTTTAACGACGATAAATAAAATACGAATCGCACTCAGTGTGGGGTTACAAGAATCAATCAAAAACAAAGCAGATATATTGAATCCAAAAATAATTCCAATAGCATTTCAATTCTTAAAATCACTCTACATGATGCTTGCAACAGATGCTTTGATTTGCTTTGATATTTTCATGTACATCAAGACGTGCATCAAATAAAAAGAATAATGTAAAAAAAAATCTATACATCCGCTCCAATTTGTCGTCAGAATTTTATTTATTCAGGAAAATTTAAAGCCGTGGGGAGTAACGTTGAAACTACTTCATAAGACTTTAGTTAAACACGTTTTAAGAGCGACATTTAATTGTACAGGTAAAATTTCCTACCTTTCCTATTGACATAATAATATAATATAAAGGAAGTTACAAATTGAATCGATCGGCATGATTTTAATCGCAATTTGGAATGTTTCGGATACATTTTCAAGTCGGTCGGGCATTTGGATGCATGTCAAAATTGGATACAAGATTTCACCCTAACCAAAAAAACAAACTAACTAACAAACTAAGTAAGTAATTAACGAATGACTTACTAACAAGGGAACTTAAATTACGTGGTTAAACTAGACATCATAGTGCTATATTGAAAGTAACTAATCAACAAACTAACCAAGTAACTAATGAAAAATCGAAGTAACTATCCCAGAGATAAAACCACGCTGAATAATGCTACCTAGAAACTAAAGCGTGAAATTAATCATTATAAACAGAACAAAATAGAGGAGTGTTTTGGGGATCTCTTACCGGAGATAATCGCAAACTACTCGTTATGGAATATTAATGGCAAAAAGGCACCTGACTTTGACATCATCACAGGCGAGATCCTAAAATATCTGCCAAATAAAACAAATAAAAAAACTAACCCATCCAATCAAAGCTTTATTCAAACTACAATACTTCACGAGGCTATGGAAGGTGTTGGAAGAAATGATGAAACTGAAGTCAGGAAAACCACAACATAAGGTAACATCGTTTTAATTTATATCATTACTCCCAGTGATATTTAAAATATTTGAAAAGTAACTGTTAAATAAGCTCAAACCATCAATAGGAGAAATAAACCTAATTCGAAAATACCAATGTAGCCAATCAACCATCAACCAGGTACACAGGATCACTAATATCATCGCAATGGCATCAGAAGAAAAAAAATTCTACTCCACCATCTTCCTGGATGTGACGCAGGCTTTTGACAAAGTATGGCCTGCCTGGACACTACTTAATTCATAAATAACAAATAGATGATTCAGAATCAAGCAGGAGAAAGCATACTTTGAGCTAAGACAAATTAAATCTGCAGTTCCACAAGAAAGCGCCTTGGGGCCAGTTTTATATCTATTATACACAGGAGACATTTCTAACTGGAGTCAAGATACTTTTGCCACTTTCGTCGATGACACGGCAATTATATGTGTCGGAAACAATCTTAAAAAAGCACTAGAAAAACTACAGACGAAATTTACAAATGGACCAAAAGAAAATCAAGTTGAATGAAACTAAAGCGGTTCATATTCACTTCACGAATTAAGGGACCCAATATTATGCAATCAGAATAAAATATGCGCAGGTTTCGGATGAAAGTACTGAAAATACCTGGGCATCACACTCGATGCGAAATTAAGATGGAAAGCACACGTAGCTTGAAAACAAATACCAAAAAAATTAGATTGCTACTAGAACGAGAATCCGAATTATCAATCCACAATAAAATACTTCTGTACAACCAAAATCACAAACCTGTGTTTGAGTAATGGCATCCAACTTTGGGGATGTGCCATGTCGAATTAAAATCTTAGTTTGGGTTTTAAATCACAACATAAACCTGAAACCATATTAAAAATTATAATCAATGTCCGTGGTTTTAAAGCAAAGAGGTTTAATTTAAATTTAAAAAAACATTTAGGGCTACAGTTACAGCACTTAATGGTTAGGTTAGGTTAAATTAGGTTAGGATTTTAAATTGTTAAAGACCCATTTGGATTGTACTGTTGTGACAATTATCTGGAATGAAAAACGTTAATACCTGCTATCATAAGGCAGCAGTTTTTAAAGTTTATTTTAGCATAAAAGAAATAATAAGAAATAATTTATTTCAAAAACCTAAAGTAGGGTTCGCTGAAATTAAGTGGAGGATCGCTTAAAAAAGTTTATGATAGAGGTCCAGGCAGGTGATATATTTCCAGTATGCGAAATCTAAGAAGAATCTGAGAAGTCTAAAGTAGAGTTGGAGCAAAGTACAGGTCGGAAAAAATCCAAATTATTGTCAATAGGTTGCAATTAATTATAATAAAAAAATAAGGTCAACTTTTATAATGCATATGAATGAAAATATAGATAGAAATTACAAGGAAAGGTATAAATTATTTTTCATTACTTTATCATTTAGCCGTGAATTGCAACCCAATAGAAATGGTAATCCATGGCACGGGGATCGAACGCAGGACCTCTTGAATCAAAACATATTCTCCAGTACTGAGTTAATTTTGTCATAAATTTTTATTTGTACTTATAGAGACGTTTAAATTTTTTGTGACTTTTTCGTCGTGTTAATATGTTATCAAATGTAAAAATCTTGTAAAAAACTAAATATAAATGTAACATGTTTGTAGATAGATATATTTATACAGGTATGTACCGCAGTAATACCATCTAATCTCCCCTATGTAACTCATCTAAAGTTAACATATAAATATTTTACAGGTATCGAGCCTTAGTTATGGCTACAGCGCGCATACACGAGTCCACAATGCTATTATTTACGGAATACAGAATTCTTAACATTTTCTATCCGGTCGCTAGAGATATACAACATTGGATTTTGAATTCCGATAGCGCTATATTCCGTTTGCGCGCAATTTTATTTTTGTTTATTTCTAGACATTGAAAGAGCTGCATAAGAAAAAGTCCTTTGATATAATGCAATGCGTCCAGCAGACTTTTCTTATTGTCCTGATTGTGCATAATCCCCAGCGTGGAGGTGCAAACGCTCAATGGCGCGCGCGCGAATTCAGGAATGAATGAAAAGAATTCATAGAAAACTTTCTAGGAAATGGAAGAAAAGCATATATAAGAATGTGTCGCCGCAGCGTGGAGACGCTAAGAACTAATACACGACGCATGATTTTTTTCCTGCTACGCTACATCTAGCGTTAAATAGTTGAGGTAAGTTTAAGGATTTGTGATTCCTGCAGAAGGATATGTGTGAGACTAATTACTGCGCGCGCTAAAGGTTAAACTATCTAATAAAAGTTAATTGGAAACAAAAATCAATAATAATTTTATTACGCCAAAAAGAAGGTCGCGTTAATATCTAATTAAAATATCAACGCGTGCGTTCTTAATGAATCATTTAATTGTTTTATTTTGTTTCAAGTACAAAACCAACAAGCGCTGAGATTTATGACGGCCGCGATTAAAAAGAAAATGGAAGTTTCCATAATTAATAATAATGCGAGTTTAATTTAGCGGAAATGAATGAGATCCCTATTAAAAACAGTTTTTGTTTGTACAAAGTCGTTAATTACAAGGCAGAAAAAAGACAATTTAATAACGCAAAAGCGCTTCCTAGCTTGGCATTATAAAGCAACGACTTTTAAAATCGTCTCTAATTAAACTCCTAAAAAAAGCGAGCGGTTAATTCTCCTTCGGAGCAACACCCACAATGAAGCAATCCCCGGAGTTTCCGGACTTTTTAAGAATTAATAACGCGAATAAGGCGGTGAAACGCAAATGTAAATTACTGTCTAATTACCGGAACGGGCGTTAATTAATTAAACAAAAGAACATCCGTGTAAACACGATGTAAAATTATGACAAAACACCACTTATTACGCTAATCTAATTAGTGTTATAGCTTGAAATGCACACCCTGCAGATGATATCTGATCTTGAGGAGCTCCGAACCGTGCACTTTATCTCTTAATGCACACCTCAGGTGTTGTCTTTATTTATTTATGGAAATTTCAATAATTACACGATACAATTTTACAATTGGAACAATTTGATGCGCTAGCGTTTCGGTAATAACCCTTTTCCGACCAACGCACGTCCCCACACTTGTCATTTAATAAACAGTGCGTTACAGCAAACGTGTTCGCCTTTAAAATCTCTTTAAGAGGTCCATAAAAGTGAAGAAAATATGTAATCAACGACGTGCGAATGTAAGGGAAGCTCGTACGGAGAGCTGGAACGAGTTGGCTCTTTCCAGTCGTTGATTGCATCGGAAAGTGTCACCTAAGACTTGCTAAGTAGAATTCAAAATCAATAAGTATTCCATTTCTTGTCTGTAAATGTGCACTTCGGAACGGATCGGAACTTCTCGGTGATGGATTTTTTTACATAGGCGACGCCTGAATTTGCATACAACCGCGGAAAAACCTACATCCAGATGGAACTTTAAAAAAATCGCATGTGATTTGCTCCTTTTTACCAGTAACACAACTCTCTTGATTTCATCTCATCAAACCCCACACTCACTTCGAACTTACTAAACCCGCAAAAAATATAAATTTACTACTTCTGAAAAGATGATTTTTTGTAACAAGTTATTAAGATCGTTTTAAAAATATTTTTTTAAACCAAACGAGACAAACATTTTACTTTCAGATACACTCATTTGTTAGAATTTTATCTCTAATTGGCTATGGATCTAGCAAGTTTCTGCTGCTATGTTAATTGTGGTTAGATCTTGTAACTCTAGAAAGTCACCTTCTCCTTTTTAGGTGGCAGTAATGGTACAAACGGCAAGCCGTTGACCGGGGATCAAACCCGGAATCTTTGTCTGAAGCTTGGTTCTTTAGTTACTGAATTTGTTAGGATTTTATTCGTAAATAGTTGTGGACCTAGCGACATTCTTTTGCTGTGTTAATTGTGGTAATATATATGTAAGTGTCACGGCTCACGAAAATTACCGCTCCTTTTTGGAGTCTTTCTTAATTTTTTCTAATGACAAATAACAACTGATCTAACCGCACAACCACTATTTATTTTTACTTTTAAATTTATAAAATCATACATAGAATTTTGAATTATTTTCGAAATTTTCTATTTAGAAAAACCAATTAGTACAAATTTATTATTAACAAAGCAATATTATAATTGATGTTTAAAACCTTTAATAAAGAAGTACCGATTGTGATCCACCAGGACGACAATCCCCAATAATATATAATATGTTCACACATTTAAAACTTAAAATAAATTTCAAGAGCTAATATATGGTTTAGGTCTGCTTAGTAATAATGCGATCAATTTTTATTTTAATAGCGTCACCGATTTCTATCATTGAAGAATAATAGGTAAGCTTTAGAAATGAGATGGTTACTCTATTTGGGATTTTACCGATACGCACATCTAAGCAAAGTAAATTACCAGAATATCCCTTATTTCTTAACCAACCTTAGTCCCAAGCACTTTATTTTAGAGAAGAATTTAAAATCGGTGTTTGGTTTAAAAATATTTTGAAAAAATTAGAGAAAATCACGCACCAAAAATTTAAAAACTCATGTAATAGGTCCAAATTCGGCAAATTGCTGTTTTTATTTGGAGGTAGGAAGTTTTGAAAATATCTTGAAAAAAGGTGAGCGAAATAACATTTTTTGCACAAATAATTTAAAAATCATGTGAAAATTTAATTGGGGTAAGAAATAATAAATGCAAAATAGATTGGAATTTTTTTGTTCCTCTTTATATAATGCTATTTCAGTTATCAGAAATTAGCAACAACGTTGGCTAATTATTCCCTGTTTTATGCATTTTCTATGGGTTCTTTAAATCTTTGGGTTGTCCAGGTGTTGATCTTTAGTAGTCATGATAGTTTTTTTCCCCACTGCCCGCTAACCTTACATTTTCCTCTTGATAATTAGTTGCAACAGCTTTTCATTTCATTGAATTGAATAGTTCATTATCTAAACAGAACTTTTTCATTCGTCTGGTGAGGTGGTAGTAGGTCTCTTACCAACCTCTAGTAGATCCACATTTTAAACACCTCGTTGATTTTGAGAGTTTAATCCAAAGCCGACTGGACGTAATATCTGGAGAGTCTAAAGTGTATTTAGGTGCTTATGGTCATATAGTAAGTATCTAAGAATATTAAAAGCATCCCTTATTTGTAATATTCTGTCTCTAATTTTCATTTGTGCGTCCCTAAGCAACCCAAGCATCTAAAACCACAGTATTACTCCATTTATTGTAATAGGTGTTTTTGCTTTTGCTTTCCACTTATTAGTATATTTTTCAATTTTTAGTTTGTTTTCATTTTCAACCAAAACTCTGTTACGCGATCCTAAATCTGAGTTAGATATTAAGCCTGTAATTAGCCAACGAATGATGGCAGTGTTTACTCATTTATGTTAATTCCTTCATTGCACTTTTTAAGTTTTTAATTGCCTAAGTATTCGGAGTACACTTTAACTTTTTGATTCCGAATGGAATGGAAATAGCATTCCTTGATTAAAAATTGTCGATTCATTAGGCTTTCATAAACTGGCTTTCTTCCTAATTAAATAAATTTTTTATCTTTTTTATTCATTTTCTTCTGTTAGCTCTAAGAAGGCTTTGGTTTCCTTGACAATCCTCTTCCATCTGGATTTGTTTTCAGCAGCTACCACTCAGTTTCTTACTTTTAAGACTTTTATATCTTATTCTATCTTGTCTTTCTACTTGGCTTTTGGTCTTCCTCTTCCTCTTTTACCAAATGGTATTACATTGAAGATATCTTTGGTAGCCCTTCTTTGAGCATTCGTATCATGTCCAGCCCGCCTCATCCTCATGCTTTTGTGTATCTGGCGAAGTGTTCCCCATTTATTAACTATTATAGTTCATAATTCATTTTTCCCTATTTCATCTTCTTCTCTTATCGGTCCAAAAAAAAATCTTTCAAATGCTCAAGTGAAGTTATTGTCTAATTCTGATTTGATTCTATTTGATCTCAGTCAACGTCAATAACTAAGAAAATTCGGGTTATCGAACTCTAGTGGAATCCCCGCTCTGATAATTTTTTTAAGTGTCACATTTAATACAAAGAAGAAGTCAGAAAAAAAAATTATTGAGATGCAATCATTGTGTAAATAATGTAAAAGGGGAAATCGATAAAGATCGCAAGGGATTCGAATCCAGCAGAAAAAGGCACATCAAAAGCCTCCAAAAAAGTGATTCTTAAATAAGATGTCTTCATCAACAAAATAAAGGTGATAAATAAAAATGTCAATGTTTTAATAAAATGAAAGGAAATGAAAGGAATGAAAGACGATTACGTATAGAAAAAGCCAGAAGAGTCTTCGTCGAAATGAGAGCAGTGTTCCAAACAAAAATTCGAAATTAGAATGCGCTGCTATGTACTTTAAATTTTCTTTTATGTAGTTGTGTCGTGAGTAAGAAAGAAATCCACAAAAAAGTTGAAAATTTAGATATGTCTGTGTTCTTCTGAATCCTGTAGATCGCCTGATTTAAATTTTTGTTTTTTTTTCTTACTATTTTTCTTCAAGTGCTTTGAACTCCTAAAACGTTAACCTGAACTCTTCATTTTTCGCATTTTAACTCGTTTCGACATTATGTGTCAGTTGCTAAAATATCCCTTTAGCATCAGACAGATGTCCATTTTTTCTATACCTGGGGAAAAGTATCCGTTAATTTTATTGCGATTAAGCTGTATAATTGCTACAGGAAAAGCCATCTGTAATTATCAGTTATTTTATTTCTTCAGTTCATTTTGTATCTGCATATCTTATTTACCATAAAAAACTTCCTCTAAATCTCGCCCCTTGTTTCTGTATCAAAAACTCTGCTGCAGAGACATAATGTCATTACAATCAGCAGACAATTAATGAAATGTGGTTATATATGAGTCAAAAGTGACGGATGTCATTATCGGAATTATTGCCAACATATATTTGAACAAAATAAAATTGCAGATGCATACTGCCCAATTATCCAGTTGATAATTAATGAAATATACTTGGGTTTGTATCAAAAGTTAAGAATATGTCTCAAATTCTAAAACGTAAGTCGTGTGGAGATCACACCTCCATTTTTTTACTTCCTTTCGCCACTCTCGTATTTAGTTTATTTTTCCTGTTACATTTGTTTTAGTTTTCTACTCGTAAACTACATATTCACTCTTATATCCATATTTCCATTTCTGATGTAATAATTTTATTCATTTTATGTTTTTTGTTAATATATTAGTTCATTGTTTTCTATATAATATATCTGGAAGCCATGAATTAGTTCACGCCACTCCTACGAGTCAATTATTCAGCATTCCGTAGGACCGTAATTAAATGAAATAATCGTTTAATTACTTTGTTTACATCTCTTCCAGAGGGCGTTCTTATATGCTCTCCATGCATGACTAATGTAAATATTTATAATTAACTAAAATATGTATTACATATATGAGATATTATTTATGGTATATATCGTTCACGATTCGATCTGCATTGATTACTCTTCCAACTCACATTCGACTTGTAACATTTCACTTTATGACATTGCTGTCATGAATTACTCTTTGCGCGCTACATCAAATCACTTCGCCATTCCATTTCATATTTTATAGACTTTTTATCATTGCCAATTAGAATGAAATATAAGATTATTAAGTAATATTAAGCTATTAATTTAAATAATAGGAACGGTTTGATTTTTTATTTATATAATGATACATGATTGTAATTTGCTGTTATTAATTTAATGGCTGCGAGCTTAGCATGTGCGGACAATTGGCATTAAGTAATTTACAGTTAAATATTGAAAACAATCAATAAACATAATAAATTCTTTCTCAGTGTCACGAACCAATAAATAACAGATTTCTTTTCAACTCATAAAGCTATTCTCCCATTCGAGATTTAAATTTAAATCGAAAACCAATATAAACATTAATAATTACCTCAGTTCAACCCTTAATTTGCATATTTTTCCTCATTTTTATTAACCAAACGTACTTATTTAAATCAAAATTCTCAATGAAGTGATTTTTCTTCCTCAAAAAGTCGGTAATATTACAAGGTGCTTCAGAGGGGCTTAATTTCCCAGTTTGCATATTAAAAGGTTAATTTGCATCTAAAACTCTCGTTTCAAACAATGTCTCCATTAATCCCCTAATGAGGCAGCTACAGCATCCTCAACTAAACCCAGTAATGAGCACTTGCCCACCCCTTAATTAGACCTAAGTGAAATTAATGATAATTATTACAAGGCGCTCGCGCGCCGCGAGTTTTATAACACAGGAAATTTTCTTTACGACACCTATTAAAGATTTACAAAGTTACAAGGGGGTGCTTTAACGAGTTTTTAACATTTACATTTCTCATATTTAATTGGTGTAATTATTTTTTTTCAAGGAAAATTTACCTTACCATTGTCTGGGTTCGTGTTTCCACGATGTGGAGAGTCAAAAAAGCGAGGAATGAATGAAAAAGTTGTTTTCTGGTGTGGTGTCATGGTTGGTCGGATCTCTCAGACATCCACTTGATGTATTATTTATCAATTACATCATAATAAAGAGAACGCGCTTATATTTCCAACAAAATTGATACATGTTTCAGATTACTCTAATAATATACTCTCAGATTCAATAAGTCAAATCTTATCAAATATATTATAAGCAATTTATATTCAAATCACTCACTTCAAGAGCAAAATTTAACACACAATTTACATTATTAATCTATTACCGATCACCAATTACCTGAGCTAATTTATAACTTCTTTAGGAACATTTAAATTTTTTTTTGCAGATCCACAATTTATTTTTTTTTTCATAAATTTCGCATAAAAAATAATATATCTATTTTTTGTTGTATGAATTATACATTTATTAAGTTTAAGTACGCTCAACCAAGGGCGGATCCAGGGAGTATAAATGGGGTAATTGCCTCCACAAAACGGGCAAAAATTCAATCTCAATATTTGAGGTTTTAATTTGTTCCAAGGTGTAATTATTAGAAAATTTAAAAATATTTTTAATTTTTGAATAATTTGCAATTGTTCTTAAAACTTTTGTAGTACATACTAAAAGTTTTTAATTTTTAGTATGTTAAAATTAAATACATGTTCAAATTTTGTGTAAATTTGAAGAAAATTGATACAAAACGAAAATTTATTTTACATTTATCATCGGGTAGCGGATAGATAAATCTTTACGATTCCGCTAAAAAGTAGACCTATTTCAGGGATCTAGCAACCTTGCCCACCTAGCATCCTTCTTTTAATTTGGGCTAAACATGACCCAACCTACATTCCTC
>JARJDX010077291.1:0-13960 GCA_030264735.1 Gymnusa sp. GC000175
AAATAAATAAAATAGATCACCTCCTACATATTACGATATAGAATGTATAGCCAAAATCTGATAATGATATCTTTAATAATAACTTCAAAAAGTAAAAAACAAATTAACATGCAAATGGATAGCACGATTTTTGGGGGTCACACAACCTTAAACTAGACTATTTTATGCAAAACCATAAAATATTAAAAGGCATTTTCTTAAATATAGGGCAAGGTATTTCTCAATAAAAATATTTACAAAAGAAAAACAAATATTGCCTTGCATTGAAGTACTACAGAGAAGTCAGAAATGAGTGATAACCACGTGACCTTGTAGTAAGGCCATTCAACTTACACCAGTTGGTAACACTGTTAACCATGTTGTTAACCCAATAATCAATAGCACCAATAGAGTAAAGCTTTAAAAGTTTATTAAAAACAAATTTGGTGAACATTACACACCTTAAATACATAGATGTTACGCAAGTGAACTTTTACTTTACGTAACAACGGACGCCTATGATTAAAATATTCAAACATGTAATTAATTGCAAATAATAACCAACATTCAACATTAAAATACCAAATGTCGTTTGGGTAGCCTATCTACGACCTTACGTGGATATAATCTATTCTTGCCGGGTCTGTATTTATCCATTCAAATATATCTTGATTATTGAATTTTATTTTTAATCTCAAAAACCATAAAATTAGAATTGCTAGTGGGGTTTTAGTCAATAATATATGGTAATTAAAAAGCAGATAACATAGAGATAACACAAATAACATCCTGAAAAAAAACGCAGAAAATACAACAAAACTTTATACGGGAACGTGGCAGATCCAGATCCAGGCAATGAGAAATTCCTCCGAATAGTTGTGAAAAATATAGTCTCGGAAGACGTTCGCGACATTACAATAGAAAAGATCGCCGACTCTCTACGGCTAATAACAAACGGCCGGTCCACAGGAGAAGACAACCTAGCCTCAGAAATGATAAAGTATGGTGGAATACCGGCGCTAAAATTTTTGGAAACACTGCATAACAAATGCTTTCATGAAATGGATGTACCACGTGCTTAGACAAACCCTCTAATAATTCTTCCTATTTCAAAAAATGGAGGTGTAATCACCACACGACTTTCATTTACAAATTTAAAACATATCCGATACGAAACATAACGATATATCATTATTTATCAGTCAATTAGTTTAGCAGTATGTCTCTGCAACTTTATTTTATTGTAAAATATATGTTGGCAATAGTGGTTTCTCACCTTTGAATGATATTTAACCTAGCTGATTATAATGACAGTTTGATGTTTGATGGGAATGAATTCAATAAAACGTTCCTTCGCAACGAACAATGATGAGATTAAATGTTAAATTTTGAAAAAATGATAACAACAAAATTTTTTGCTAATTTAATTCTAAATGCGGTTAAACTTTAATGTTTTTTTCATAAACTTGATAGTTTTAAAAGTATTTACAAAAAAAAAGAAAAACCCAACCAATAAACTACCACTTCCGGTTGGTGGGTTTCAGACGAAAGTCACTGGTACCTCCCAATTTTCGTTAAAAGTTTTAATATGAATTTCCAAACCGATCAGTTTAGCCGTCTGGGCTTCAGAGAGGACTTAGACACACAGACAGACACCATTTCAAAACCAGTTTTTTTTTAAATAAGGGAAGTCAAAAATGGATATTTCTGCAAAAATCTTGATTTCGAAAATTTTTGCGATTACCATACATACATACAGCTCGACCAGTATATATTGGCATGTGAAAAAATATTTTAAATAAAATTTTCTATCAAATTTTGCATTGTGTCACGGATCTTAGGCGCAAAAATACATTTTCAGAGACTGTACAGTACTTTGCTTCAAGATAGCGCTACCACTCCCACTTTCAAGTGGGATATACTTGTGCGCACTTATAAGTTATCAGCCAGCGAGACTTAGTCAAGCTGTACTTTCATTTACTTACAGATTGCGATGTAATATTAAAAAAAATGAGGTTAGTAAAAATGGGGTGTTCCATACAGCGTCAGTGAGATATATAACCCTACTCTTAAATAGAGATTCTGAGGATGATTTTGTTGAAGTACTTCTAGTACATGGATCATGCTAAGTGGCGCAATAATGTTGTATAATTTTATTTGTTTTAATATTGCAAGTATTTTTTCCTGATACATGTGAAGATTTATGTTACCTATACGAAAAATATTTATGCTAAGCAAGCCACATGTTAGGAGGTTGATTTGATTAAAACTTAATGACCTGAGTTTTTTTAAGCCGTTGCGATTTTAAAAAGCCAAAAAGCAAAGAAGTATTTTATGCCTTATCGAACAGGCCCTTTAGATGCCATTCAAGGCTCTCGATGTAAAATGCAATTTTGTGGGAGCATATATTGTATTTTTCTTAAATTTATGTAGATAAGTACTTCCAAGTTTGAACAATTGAGTTATGAAGTTATAAAGAGTGTATTTTGAATTGTATTTATTTAGAAAAGTAAAACTTTATTTTCTCTACCCAGAAATACGCTGATTTTTTTTTATAAAAATTAAATATCTCGTTAGTATTCTTCCTGTTTCAAAAATTAAAATAATAATTTTAATATAAAAATAACAAAAGGGTAAGTGGGTTAAGTAGAGTCAAATGAAAATGTGAATATAATAGTGTTCATAAAACTGCAACAATTATAACGGCTTATCTTTGTTTGCAAAATAGAATAATCCAGTAATTTCTGGGATGGAATTGTCCTACATAATGAAAATATACAAAGTAGCAGCAGTATTTTAAGGAAATAAATTCTAGTTCCGTGCACTTAGGTTTGTTTGGCGCATATATAATAATTAAAACAACACATTCTCGAAGATAAAACATCGTTAATAACCTGTTATTAAATCCCAGCTAACCGTTATGGCTCATAAATACAAAATATAAGTCGTAAAAGAATCTTGCGAGGACATAAATACACCAGGTTTTATATTTATTGGTTAGGCACACACGCGGATTGTGGCAGTCCGAGAAATGCTGTCCTCATATTACGGGAAACTTGGAAAAGAAAGACAAAAAACGCATGTCCTTTTAAGTACGTTTGTATCGATCAGACTTTTATTGCTCCGTGATAATATTATTGGATCTACAACAGTTCCGAGGAATGTAATAAGGATGGACATTTGAAAAGGCGAAAATATGATTTTATAGAAAAATACTCTGAAAAATTGAATTTTATTAAATATAAGAATAATATTTAATCAACTGAATAAAATATTTATTATGTATACTCATTGTAATGTAATATTTATTGAAACACGTACAGCGTTGGATCCAGAATGGGCGCCTAACTGCGTTTCTCGAATTGGCCAAAGAGGAGCAACAACTTAAGAGCGGCGGACGATCTAAATGATTAACGACAGCGTACACAATTTTACTAAAAAATACTACCCCTTATCACTTACCCGCCAGGCAAGCGTGGTGATTAAAAGCTAAGTAACCCTGTATATAGGATGAGTTTCAAACGTTACTAATATACCCCAGCTGGGAGGGTATACGATACCACATCCCCACGTCGGCCAGTTAGTCTGCTGCAAGGATTCGACATCGAGACTACAAAAAGCACGACAGAACCAAACTACTCATAGAAACATATAACGCCAGATCACCGCTTAGCGACGAATAAGTGTACGAAAAGGAGAAAAAACGGGATAATATCAGATGGGATATAAATGGTCTATCAGAAGTAAGAAAAAAAGGCGGACAGCTAAATCGGTTCCCATCCGGAAAAACCCTTTTCCGTACTAATTATGATATAAATAGCAGAGTAGGCGTCTGCTTTTTAAAGAACAAACAAGTTGCACCAATTATTAGTACTCATAAAAGCACCTTCCACAAAGTGGATAACAAAAAAGCCATATGCCATAAATACCTTCTTTAATAAGAAAATTAGATGGACATAGACTCTATACTTTCTTCAAAAAGAACATCATAAAATATGTAATGGTCCTAAACAACTTCAGGTAGCGTCCACTTGCTAGTAGCAAAATTATTTCTAAATCATAAGCTCTAAAGATCAATGTGGATCTAATTTTGTAAGCTTATAATAAATATACAAAAATTAAGGAAATTAAATACAATACAAAAACCTCATCACGACAACCAAAAACGAAAACAAAGGCAAAACCTATTAAACCTTGAATAACATAAGCAACCTAATAACCACAATGATTAGAGAGATTTTAGTGAAAAACTAAAAAAGTAAACGATTTTCCAGTGAGATCAATAATCTAAAGCAGCAAAGACCACTAGGAAGCAAGTAGAATAGAATAGAATAATTTATATACATATTATATACAAGTCGAACTTTCTAATTAATTTGGTTTATTGTACTTAATTGTGTGCTGATATTTTCGCAATTTGCCTCTGGAACTCCTCTATTAAGTACAATGGAACATTCAATAGATATTCCTTGACTGTTTTTTTAAATGAATTTCCATTTAAGATTTTACATTGACTCGGCAGGCGATTGTATAGATTAATACGCACATTATGTCCCTACTAGTAGCTAGCCTGCAGAATGGTTCCTGCAACATATTATTTGATCGGGTATTGTAATTGTGAAATTGGGACCTTAAGGTTAGTTGTTTTTGTGAATATTGACGATAGTACTAAGGATAAATTGTGATATGACAGTCAATATCCCATGCCTTTTATACAAAGGTATGCAGCTCTTTCTTTGTCCCCGGCCTTCGATTGCTCTAAAAGCTTTCTTTTGCATTATTAGAACTACTTCCAAGTGATACGAGTATCCCCAGATCCCAATTGTATAGGTAACCACAGAATAGAAACGAGCAAAGTAAGTGACTTTGGCGGCTTCAAAGTTAATTATTCTTGAAATTCGTCACACCGCATATACTTTAGATGCCAATCTTCCGCCGAGATCTTTATATAATGCTTCCATTTGAGATGAGTTTCCAGTTTTATTCCTAGAAATTTTTCATAGCTATTTTTCAGTAAACAGACTCTGCTTGATGTAAAATATATATTTCCAGACTTGGTATCGTTGAGGGTTTACATGTTGTTAGTGAACCCTTTCTTTGCATCGTTTAAGGAAAGTCGGAGTTTATCTCTGCATGTTACAATATCGGTGTCAGTGGCTATAAGGGTTGTATCGTAAGCATACAAGATTAAGTCGGCATTTGAACCATTAGACGGTAAATTATTAATATATAGTATTGGGATCTAAGATGGGGGTGTGGACTAAACAATATGGCGACGCTAAGCGTGCACCTGACAATTCGCGGTTAGCGTCGAGCGCTACTTTTAACTTGTAATATGTTATTAAGTATGGAAAAAATTTGCAAATGCGCTGGTACAAATCCAGCCCAAAATAATTTCAAACAAGCAGAACGACTTTTAAACGCGAATCATCTGATAAAATGCGGATATCGAGTCCAAAGGATAAAACCTGCACCGTGAAAATGACTGCTCTGTGCTTGAAAACGTCAAATTTGAAGGATGTACCGCAAGAAATTGTCGTCAAAATTGAAGGAGATGGTAGCACACTATTCGTGGTATGTTTATGCAAAGCTGGTGCATACTGCCATTAATATTTAAAACCAAATTATTCAATATATAAATTAAATTCAATAATTTTAAGAAAGTTATAAAATAAATATTTAATTAAATAATAAAATAAATTGATTGACTATAAATATTGTTAGGATCGATTTAAATCAACTAGAAGTTTTCAAGTTTTCTCACAATTCCAAAACTGTCAAAACATAACCTCATACAAACTTACTTGAAACGAGATGCTTGAAATGCCGGGAACAAACTATCATATGCGGGGACACTTCACGCAAGTACAATGCCTTTTTTCACGCTTACAATTTTTTTATTTTCTCATCGTTTTCAAACAAATTCTGCCGTACTACAAAATCGTCGTTTTCTTTTGAGAAGCGAAGGAAGCATTCACGTGGCTTTTAGCATGGCATATTTTTAGAGCACAATAAATGCGGTTCTTCTTTTTTGTTTCTTGAGAACCCGTTTTGATATTCGATAGTTATTCTTCTCCTTTTCTTTAATTAATTTTTCAGGAATTGCCTCGTTATATTGTTTGAAAAATGTTGAAAGAAATAAGGAATTTTTTTATTTGTTTTATAAACATCAGAACAAGATTTAGCCCCAAGTTAAATTTTCAGCCTGCTAAATTTACGCTTCCTGATGCAGATATGTTCTGTCTCGATCATAGTAGAAAACTCCATCACAATTGACTTGTGATTGGACAAATTTGAACAACGTACATAGCTGTTAATATTATCCATGTTTGTAAATGCGTTATCAACTATAGAATTGGAAAGCATTATCGTTAGGCTATATATTTTTTGATATAGACCATATGTATTTAAAAAGTTTAAAAGTTCTGTTTTTTGGGAATTTTTAAATTTACAATGTACGTTAAAATCTTCTGCTATGAGTATATTTATTTTATTATAATATTTGTTAAAAATATGTTCTATTACGTTTTTTAGTATGCTTTAAAACTGATGAAACTCTGTCTTTGTTCCTATTATTATAATATTTAATTCATCAACGTAAAGACTTGATGTTTTAGAGATCTTTTCAGTCGAAAGATTGTTTTATCTTTATGTCCCTTGATTTTAGGATTGATATAAATTCCCACTCCATAGATGAATTTTTTTCGGCAGAAAATATTAAATTGTTGCAACGAGTCTACTTGGTTTGTTTTGTAGTTGTCTTTGTTCATCCAGCGCTCGCTGGATCGCATTAGAATATCGACTTTTTTAGATACAATCAAACTAGCCTTAGGGGGGCGGCAGTTTTATTTGTGATTGATTGTATATTTTTATATATAATATTGGTATGTTTACTTACACAAATTATGTCGCTCTTTCCTTCATCGGAGTTTTTCGAAAAAAAGGAGCCACGTAAGCATTGGCCGACGAAATTGTCTGATCCATAGCTTTTGCAAAGTTTTTTTATTCACAATTATCTTAAACGAAACATATATATTTGGCAGTTTGGCTGACAACGGCTTATAGTAAACTTCTGAAAATTCGTCTTTAAGGAAGTTCTTCATGTCTGTGATTTTTGTTCCAAGGTTTATGCGTGATGCAAAAATATAGGCCTTCCTTTCAATAGCTGCAGTTAGTGTTTTATTTTGATTACGACGTTGTGCGGTAATTTTGCTATATTTCTTATACGACACCGTTTTCCAGATCATTTCTAGAATCTTTATTTATTATTTGTTTTACTGCAGTTTCTACTGCAGATTTAACATGACTGGCTGTCACTATAATCTTATTATTAGATTGAAGACACGATGCACCCGTTGCACTTGAAATCTCAGTGATTATTTTAGCAATTTTTTTCGGTTCCTTTACCGTTGCACTAGCTGTAACAGCAAGAGTGTTCTTCAAGTTTCCGATAGGTGTCGCATCCAACCGAGATGCATCCACCATACTGTTACACTGCCAGAAGGTTACTTTATCGTTGTTTTAGCTCTAACAGCAATGTTCTCTACGTTTTCGACAGGTGTCGCACTGAACCGAGATGTTTTTTTCATTCGCTTCTTCAAGAGCTCTCTTTAGAAGAGTGATCTCCCAGTACATAGCTTTCTCTAAACTATCACCAAATATAGCCATCGTTATCAGATTATTCCTTCATGCACAACATAACTTCTTCTTCCACTGGGCACTTACCTTTCAGTCTCGGATGTTTTTTAATACAAGCAGGATGGAATCACCGCTTACGCTCATCACTAAACTGTGGTTTACACACTCTGGCACCATATGGCTTACATATATTAGCGGGCGACTCTTTATATGCACTACTTCCAGCCGCCAGCATACCCCAAAATTTACCGAGATTTTAAAAACAATAGAAATTCTATGAAAAAAGACCTGCTCGTGAAGAAGGAGAAGAGGACTGAAGAAGTTATCAGAAATAATATGAACAAGAAGGCCCTTAAACCATTTTTAGGCAGACCAAAATTGTTTGATAGTAACGACGAAAATGGCCATGAAATAGGTAATAAAGATTAAATTGAACACCATATACTAACATTTATACAGCTTTCTACGAATTAAAAATAAAAATAGTACAAATCTAAAACTAAAAAACTACCAAAAATCGAATTACAAGAAATCGCAGCTCAAAGAAGCTCAAAGAAGAAAAAATAATAAACCGCTGGAATTGATAGTATTCTAGTGGAAATTGAGTAGGTGACCAAGTAATCCTAAATACACTAAAAACCCTACTTAATAAATATCTCGAAGAAAAAGAAATTTTAAACAAGTGGCAAAAAGTTTTCACCATACTCCTACACAAAAAATTGAGGTAAAGGTAACATCGGTAATTACCAGCCAATCATACTGCAATCCAAGATCTTCTTTTATATAAATACCAAGAGGCTTACAAACAAACTAGACGACTATCAACCCAGAGAACAAGCGGGTTTTAATAGATGTGATGATCTACTAACTCTAAAAATACTTCTTAAAAAGGCCACAAAATACCACCTAAAATTATATATAGCTCCCTGTGGGCAGATGTGGGCAGTCTAAGAGTACCTAAATAACAGCAAAAAATACCACATTTTACTCCACAATATCTTTAAGGATCACAATCAATATCAAACAGGAAGAAAAATTAGAATAAATTTTCATTAAAAAAGGGGTAAGACATGAAGACACCATTTTTCCCAAAAATATTTATCAGCGCTATGGAAGAGATCTTTAAAAAACTATACTGGAAAAATAAGGGCTTAAATATTAATGGAAATAGGCTAAACTTAAGGTTTGCTGACGTTGTAGTTATATTCGTCTGCGGTGCTTGAAGACCTAGCTGGCGGTAGGTCTTAAAATAAATGCAGACAAATCAAAGATTGACTAACAAATGAGTTGCATTGCAATTATCAGTGCAAAGAATCCTGCTAAAGCAGGTTGATGATTATACCTGAGTCCAAATAACTAGCCGATAAAAAAAAAACCAAAATGTGGAGATCAGTAGGAGGGTGAAATTGGGATGAGCACCCTTTGGGAAGTTGGATCTTTATTCTGAAAAGCACAACATCTGAACACCAATGTGTATAACGAATGCGTCCTACCAGTGCTTACAAAAGGTGTAAAAAGATGGATGCTCACCAAGACATGTATGGATTCGCCAACTTATGCATACACAAAGGGCAACGGCAAGCTTAACATTTTTCTTAAAGAATGAAAAAGACTAGTGAATACGACAAAAAACAAAAGTGTGCGTTATCGCCCAAACAGTTCTAAAACCTAAATGGTAATTCGCGTGATATAGAGATGAACGCTTAAACAACATCATACATCAGTGGCTGCAATGGCTGAGTAGAGGACCGCGAGGAAGACTACAAATGGGATGGGACAAGAGATTTGCAGAATTAGGTTGAAAGCGAACAGCACAGAACCGACAAAGATAAATAGATATGGAAAAGGCCTACATCTGACAATGAAACGACCTAGGTTAATGTGTAGATATATAGATTGTTGATTTTATCCAATAATTAAATGAACAATATTGAAACTAGTATCACGTTATTATTATAATATTTACTATGTTCTTTAATGGCGTGATTGGAAATATCATCAACGTATGCATGAATATACCGTAACACATTAAATTATTTTGAAAGGCCTTTGTTTTACAAATTTTCATGGACAGTATTTCAATTTTATTCGAGGTAATACAGCACATAAATTTATATAAATTATTAGTGCATTTCTAAAATCAATACCTTTCAAGGAATTAATTGCATACTAACTCGCAATTTCTTTACCTAATTTATTTTTTACAAGGTAATTAACAGTTTAGCACAAGTTAAGAAATGTGTTAATAATAGAGTCGTTAAATATAGACGTAACCACGCAAACAATTCACAATTTGTCTGATATAGTGTAATAGTTAATTTTGTCTAATGACTTGATGAAGCCCCGTCTATTTCTTGCGCAGAAGGGTTGAGGCTTAAATAGTTGGGGTGTAATACATATCATTAATTCCAGCATCGTAAATTTAATTAACTAAAATATTCCAATAAAAAAAGCAATTGAATAAAGAGGTAAACAGGAAAACATTTGAGTTATTATTGTTGGTTTTGTAATATTCCTTTGTGCTGCTTGGATGCTTACTTTCAGTATCGATCTTGTCAATCATTATATTCGTGGCTTATTTCACAAGTGTAATGGTCTGTGTACTGATTTTATATACAGAAAGAAAATACGAACAAAATATTAAGGTTGTTATAAGTCCTTTTGGAAGAAACATTTACCATCAAAATATTTATACTTCATTCCAATTTTTACATCAAAGTAATATTTTAAACATATTTTTATTAATAATATTTTTGTATACATTATATTTTATTATTCATTATCTTTTCTAAATAACTTTTGTGTTTTCTTTATGTTTATTGTTTACTTTTATTTCCTAATTTACTTTTTATGCGTAGTTTTTATTCTTACCCACGAACAATTTATATTTTGTTAAAATTACTTGCACAATAAAATTTACCCAAGCATTTATAACGCAAATTGATTAAGTTTGATAATTTACTAGTTGCGATAATGCCCTTAACCCAATAAATTTTATCTATTTGACTAGTTAAATTATCTCGAGAAATACTCCTTCTCCTACACATACCTTGTATATTACTTCCTTTCAAACTCTTTTATTTAACGCTTAAAGCAGGTGTACGTTTTATTTACATCCTGCATATTTTTAACGCGAATATTATTTTTAGATAAAATAAGGTGTTTTTAAAAGTGTCAAAGAAAATTAATCCAAACGTTAAATGGGAAAATTAATATGCAAAATTTATATTTTCCACTTAAATTTAATTTACTTTTAATTACATTCTTCTTAAGCAATTAATATATTTACAGGGTGTTTGTTTATTGTGTTACTAAAGAAACTCCCTAAAAGGGAGAACATCAATGCATATTTGGCTTATTATTTGTTATTTGAATATCTTATTCGGCAGAGATAAATTGCATAAAAAACGTGTTTAAATAAATATTTTTCAAATAAATTACAATCACTCTATTTTTACTTACGAAGTAAATGAAAGTATAGTAATCGCGAAAATCGAAATCGAGATTTTTGCGCAAATATTCGTTTTTGTCTCCTCATTCAGAAAATTTTGTTTTCGAAGTGGTGTCTGTCTGTGTCCCAGACGCCTAAACTGATCAGCCTTTATTTTAATAATTAAGCTTTTAACAAAAATTGGGAGGTCTCAGTGACATTTGGCTGAAATCTACCAACCAGAAGTTGTAGTTTATTGGTTAGGTTTTTCGCTTTTTGCAAATATTTCCAAAAGTAAAAAGTTAATTGAAAAATAAACATAAGAGTACAAATTATATTTGCAACAAGTTTTGATATTTAATTTTTTTCTATTAAAAGCAACAAATTCGTATATGTAAATTAAAGTAAAATTTTATCCTAATTTTGATATTTTTATATTAATATATTTCTCATCTTTAACTAGTATTAGGAACACTGTTTAAATTTGCAGTGTTCTCGCATTTTCCTAATTATTTGAATCCACTGATCAGCTGATTACGAGGTGTTTATTTACCAACACTAAACCCAATGTTTGAATCATAAATTGCGGAATAATGGAAATCATATATTGAGCTTATTAATTACTATTTAATTTACCGGTAAACATATGAATAATTAAAGTTAAAATAATATATAACTAAATACTATGGCAATGATGGTAAATTTTGTTACTTCCTACATAATTTAACATCAAAGTAGTGTCTATTAAAAAAATACCAGTTTGACATATATATTGGTCAGTATTGGTATTTATTTTAAGATGCACCAACCACATTATGGTTTTAAATTATGTATAGAGTAACATAATCATTGCCATGGGTTTTTAGTACAAATTATTGTTAGTTTTTCCCCATAGAGTATTTTAAAATAAATTCACGGTACATACAAGCATTTTAAATTGTATACGCCTTCCACTCTCAAATGATCTCATATGGGTACCTTTTATACTAATTAATAAAAGGTCTGGTAAAAAACAGTTTTATAACTGTTTTGTGCTGCGCTATTTGCAATTTTTTGTGAGACAAATATATAAATACCATATAGTTGAAAGTATTATTATTTTAAACCGTTTTAGAATTATTGCATTTTTTCTGTTATCTCAACAAAATGCCAAGTTAAGTAGTAAAATTATCTATTTTTGACTATGGCTTTTATGACCTCTGCGGAGATGTTGTTTGGACCTGGTGGTTTTGAGGGTTTAAGTTATTTGATGGCGTCTCTAACTTCTTTCTTAAGTATGTTTCTTTGTATCTGTTTATTCATTCATCATCATTGTGGTACAATTAATAGTTCAGGATTGCAGTATGTAACGTTTATTTATTTTTTTCACTAGTTTGTATAATTCATTCGTGTTGTCACATTCAGCATGTGCTTGTTTCTCTGGGCATATTCTCAGGATGTATTCATTTATGTCATTTCAGTAGCATCGCTAAATGGGTATCCGGACATTTGGCAGTCAGCATTTATCCGACGGGCATTTGGTCGCCGACTATTTGCCTGTCGGACATGACCGCCGGGACATTTGACCGTCCGGACATTTAACCGACCACCATTTGACAGGGAAGCGTTTTGATAGCCAACGTAAAATATTACTGCAAAATTGTGATTATTAATGAAACAAGAATGTGTGTGGTTTTTTAGATTTATGAATTTTTATTAAAATTTTTAGAAAGGGTAATGCTCCGTCTTTTCTATGTCTTCTAAATTTAATATTATTTGCTTCCAGTGACTGCTTGTCCATAAGGGCTGCAGCGCTGTGGCCCCTCAAATACAAAATAAACATTTTTGTTTTAATATTTTTAATCTATAATATATTAAATAATTCATTATGTATATCATAGCGGGGCGATGCCGTGCGCTAGATTAGAGCCAACTAGAGCTGCATTTTGTACAGCCCGCATCGAAGCACAACGAGTAGAAAAAGTGTAGTGGGGGTAACGCATGATATACGTGCATCTTGCGCTGATTTAAATGCAGCCCAGACGGTTGTATATTTGTTTTCGTCATCAATTAAATGACAATTAATCGTCCGTCGTTACTTAAGTAAGTATAAACCGGATTTTCCTTTTTAGTGATTTATATTTTGAATTTTGATTGTCGTAACGCATTTTCAAAAAATAGGTAAAATTTTCTCTTCTTGAATTACAGGAGAAAATTGAAATAAAATCTTTGGGACGTTTAACTCTTAATTTAGGCATTTCTCTGGTTTAATAAAGTAGAAGTCAGAGTTATAACAAAAAATTTAATTCAGATGTATATAAAAAACACAATTGGTTAACAGGTTGTTCTAGCAAAGATGCATTTTTTGCCTCGCATGTCTTCTATTTGGGGGTGATTCTTTATGGGCAAAAATAGGAATTTCCAATTTAAAATATTTAAATAAAAAAAGAAGTATTTAATCTAGGAATGTTAGGTAAGTTAGGTAGGTTAACAGCCGCACCATCACAAATTTACAAAAGCCGCCTGTTTGTTTCCAACACAAAATTTAAAAAACTACTTGCGAATCAAAAAAGAAAACGTACTCATCCACGTAATAGCTCCAAAATTTACAAATTCGAATGTGCGAATGATGACTGCAATCTTGATTACATGGGCAAAAAAAACACATGTGTCAACAAAATTTAAAGAATACTAGTTCCATGGGAGAAACCGAAATTTCAAAAAATCAGCTTTGCTACTTGGATACCAGGAAACACTTGGATACTGGAATTTGTTTAACAAAAAAAACGCATGTTTTTTAAAACAAGCAATAGACACAAAATTGGACATGATGAAAACGATTTATATGATGTAATATAAACATTATTTACTACATACGGACATTAGCATTTTAATCACAATATTGCAATAATATTTCACTTTGGTGATCAAAAA
>JARJDX010077298.1:0-10179 GCA_030264735.1 Gymnusa sp. GC000175
CCGGAGTTGGCCCGCGGGCCGTAGGTTGCCCACCGTTGTCTTAGGACTTAGGAAATACAAATTTTACTGTCTTCGCCCGGATACCCGTATAATTTCGAAAAATCAATACCCTATATAATAATGTATTGAACCTTAAAATTAGAAATTAAATCAAATAAATTTCCACTAGCAATGCTAAAAAAAATATGGCATTGACTTTATTTCATTAAATTTATCTATGAGTATAAAAAAATTTGTAGGTCAAAAATATATCTTTATAATTATTACCAATAATTATAAGTACGTCGCTTATTTTTTTATTAATATTAATTAAACGTGTGGTTAAAACTAAACAAAAAAAACAAATTAAATCCTTGTGGTGGGTAATATAAAATATTAAAAAAAAAATTCCATTGGATATGTTTTTTTTTTTCATTATCTGGTTATAAACATTGTCATCGCGGATATGCACAAACAAATTATGCAATAATCATAAATTTTAAATCATTCTGAAGATGATAATAAAAAATTTATTTTTTAATCATAGGTTCATGTGTATTTGGAGTTATAATATCCCAATGTTTCATGCTGAATCATCAAAAAGTAGTTGCGCATGTATTAAGCAACAAATTTTATAACAAACAAAAAATTTCAACCGCGTGCGTGAGAAATCCAAATACCGATGAGGCAACAATAAACTATAATTTCAAGAATGTTATTGTAATTTATTATTAATAATTATCAATTTCAAACTTGCATTGCTGCAAATCTTAATTTGGAATGTAAGATATCGTGTTATTATGAAATTAAATTAAAAATTTTTACGCTCACTATAATTAATTAGACACAAGATTATTTTCATTACAAGACCTTGTTTGATGTTTTTATTAATATTATTATTATTTAAATTACAAGGTAATTTTATGTTTAATTATATAAAGAACACTTTTGATAATTAAAGGATTTTTGAATAAAATTCGTTAAATTGTTTAATTTGTATAGAAAATGCTTTCCTTGCACTTTTTTAAAAATAATTAATAAAAATATTACCAATTTTTTGTATATACAGTGCTATCGAGGATGATTAATAACCACGTGATCGCGTAAATCAACATTTGATATTTATTGGTGGTTAACCTGTGATATAAATAGGATAGAGTTCATCTTGAGTGTGGCATGCAAAATGTAGGTGGTTCATGGACATACTACTTTCAATCTTGCATTGAGCAGTTTGCTGAAGCTTTCCCAAATTTTAATGTACATTATGAGAACTTTGTACAACATATACAAAATTTTGTTTATCGCTTTGAAAACAAGCATTGAATTTGTAAAGGAAAATCAACAGCTAGACCCAGCCTCTTAACAGAGGAAGTTGTAGAAGATAATAAAACTCGAATAAAATAAAGTTCAAAAAATACATCGCAAAATGTCTGCACTATGTACTCAGCTTAAATTTTTTTTTATTCATCTAGTTATTTCTTGTGACGGCTCTGTTTAGTGATTCTTAAAAGAAGCTTTCGGTAATTTTCACGATTTAATTTATCCATTTTGTTGATGACCGACCGCTGCCTTTCCGACTGTGGATTGCTCCTGAAAAAATTATCCATTTCAGATTGTCGTTTCCCTCGCCTGTCTAAGTGCCCTAATAACTGCATCGCACGTTATGTACATATTATTGATAATCTCTTTCGTATTTCCAGCTATTCTAAAATGGCGACCTTGGTACGTTGTTCTATATATGAAATCCGTCACAAGCACCATAACTCGAATGCGTCAATTCTTCTTCATTTTGATATTCGCATGGTTCGTGTTTTAGCACCATACAGAAATATGGAGAAGACTATGCAGCGCACTGATCCTCTTTTTGCATTATTAGAGATGGAGTAGTCTTCTCAGATCTCGTGTTATGCTGTTCATTGCATTTTTTGCAGTGGCTAGCCTTTTGTTTATCTTTAAGTTGCATGTTTCGTTATTTGCTGTTGGTGGATCCAAGATACGAGAACTTAAGGACAGTTTTTAAGCTGCTAAGCGCGTCTGTTATCATCTGTATAACGCCCGAGTACCTCAACCATTTTGTCTTGCATTGCACGGTTGTGTCTTCATTTTTCTGTAAACCAAATTCTATTTTCTGTGTTTCTAGATATTTTGACCTTGACAAAGGAGCTGGCAATTATATATTTAGAATAAAATTAAAATAATTTTCTAAAAAAATTAAATACATGGGTTTCAAATTACAAGTAATTATTTACGTGTTCCAAGAAACAACCTAATTTAAAAAATTAAAAATAAATTTACTTATCAAGTTCCTAATTACCTGAAATACCAATTTAAAACAGCAATCACGGAAAAGATAAACAAACAAAAAAAACAAAAATTAATAATACGTGCAATATAATGATCTAAAGCAGCGGTTCTGAAACTATGGTTCGCAATACGCAATCCATAACTGGTTCGGGTTACAGGTTGCAAAAGCTGTTGGTAATATTTAGAGGAAATGGCGCATTTAAAAAAAAATGGTCAAATTTTATAAACCGATTTGAGAAAAATGTTTTAATCTATACTCTTTATAATACATAAAACAATTTTTTTTTTGTTTTACGATTAGTCTCCACCGGACGCAATTTTGAGAGTCTTGTTTTAGTTGTTCCCACGTTTTAGATATGGTGCTGGCTTCGCAGAAGATTTTTGGGCGCCCTTTTCTTCGACGCCCTTGCGAATTTTAGTAGAACGCTTCTTGTTTTATATGACTCCCATCTCTGCAAAATGTATGCTTAATCCAATTCCACTTCCTTTTTCGTATTTTTTCATAAATTGGTTTCTGCTTCGTTATTATCCATAACTCAACTTTGCAGCATAATCGTAACATTATTTGCAGACATCCATTGATAAATACTTGGAGTCTTAATTTCATGATTGCTGCCACTTTTCAGGTCTCACTTTTATACAGCAACACGCTACTGTTAAAGATTCGTAGCTTAACGTGCCTGAGAAATACGTTTAACGACGAAACTTGATTAAACATAGCAAATACACCTAGTTGTCCAGTTCCCTTTCAACATCCGCAGCCAGTGTACTACCAAGATGGCAAAAATAATTAACATAGTGTTTTTTGTCCCAGTTTGTAGGTCCTTCGTCTTTGCTATATTGATCCCACCTTGTCACCTCAACAAAAGTTGCTCATTTTATTTTGCTTTAATAAGTAAGTACCTAAGACATGACAGATTTCATCTGCGAAGTCTAGTCTAGATCTTCCAATCTTGTAAAAGAGTTCCATTGGATTATTTTCGAAATATACTGTAATAAATCTTCCAAAACTAAAACATGGAGGAAAAGTCATGGAAATCAACCTTGTCTAACACCAGATCATACCTTAATAGGTTCCGTAAGTTGCTCTTCGTGTACAATACGGATAGAGACCTTATTATAGTAGGCTTTGGTTGTTGAAGGTTTTCTGTTACTTCGTACAGTGATGAAGTCCATATACTCAACAAATAGTATTGAAGGCCGTTTTAAAATCAACAAACACCGCGAATGTTTCTCTGTTCCATTCACCCAACTCTTTGGTGATGATAATGCGCAGGGTATTAATCGACGCAAGATTTACCTTTTCGAAACCCAGCTTGTTGGTGTAGGGTTAACTCCAAACTTTTCGAAAACCTGTCAAGGGTTGTACTGCTTAATTAAATACCTTGGAAAATGTAGTGACCAAAGAGATACCTTTTCAGTTACTGCATAAGCTTAGGCTTTCTTTTTTGGCAGTTTTATGAGTATTTCTTGGTTCCAATCATTGGGGAACTTTGTCTCAAGCCAAATTTTGTGGATTAATGGCAGCAATTCACAGCTTTCTCCGGATCCTCTTTTAACATTTCAACCGTGTGTTTTTCTACATCGGGTGCGTTTTGCATTTTCATAGTTGTAATTACTCTTTATACCTACATATGGCTAGAAGGGTGTGTGTTTATATTTGTCGGTCTCTGTGCTACTATTTGAACATATTGAGGTGGTAGATGCTCATATTCTGGGGGATAAAGCATGTCCCTAAAATGTTCATGCGAGCCCTTCAGCTTCTCATCGACAGTTACTAACAACTTTTCATATTTGTCACCTTGAGGCACATAGCCGCATCTAATTTTTCTGGTAATGTTTTTTCTCTTAAACTAGATTTTAAGCATTCAAAAATGTCTGGTTGCTCTTAATATATCGTGGTCTCTGGCAAAGCCTTGGTTATTGTTGATCTATTTTCATGGTCCGTTACAACTTTGTATCGACATCTCCGCCACGCCACCTTGAGGCACATCGCCGCAACTAATTTTTCTGATAGAGTGCTTCTTCTCTTAACCTAGGTTTTAAGCACCCAAAAACGCCTGGTGGCTTTTAATATATTGTTCAAAATTTTCTTCGATCCGTTACAACTTTTGTATCGACAGCGCCGCCACGTGAAGGCGTTGGCGTTGTGTATGGTCTTGATAAGGTATGGGCTATAAGTTTTCTGTTGCTGGTATGATCTTGCACTTTTTTAGCTTTGTACTAAACCATACTACTAAACTAAGATTCTGCTCAGCTTATACATTGGCACAAACCACGTATTTAAAGCGGGGTCCCAAAAAATTTCTGATGTAAAAAAGGGTCGAATTAAAAAAAAGTTCAAAACTCACTTGTCTAGATAACCAGAAAGTTTGACAACCTGTTATCCTACACAAAATATTAACATACAGAATTACTGTCTGCGTTATCATAGTTGATTTAATATTTTTGTTGCTTAATTATCATGGAATAAATTTGTCGTTTAAATTGTAATTTACACTTTTATCTGTTATTAAAAATAGCTTATAATTAAACATATCTTATACAACCATAATGTTTATTATTGTTATATTTTTATGGTTTCGGATTCTACGAGTAAATGTTGAATTAATTAAAAATGTATTATTAGTGGTAAATTTTAATACGTCAAGAATTATGTGCGTCTTTTCTTTGAAATTAAATTAATATTCACCTATGTGATTTACAATTATCTTGGCACAGTTTTTTGCTTTATTGCTATTTGCTACTTTCCAATTGGATTTCTAAAGTGAATTTTTATTTTCCTGTCGCCAAATAATTGCCAATCTTTAGTAAACGTTCATACATTACCGAAAGTTAAAATTATCTTAAATTAGGTCGTGATGGAGTTTTTAATTTTTTTTTTTGCATTTACAAAAGCAACTTTATTTTATTTCTTACAGTAGCTTCTTTTTACAGCGTTTATCTCTTAAGCTTGTGATTTTTTATTTAGCCGGGGCATCCTTTTTTATTATTACACAAAAGCAATGACTTACCGTTTGATAAGCTTAGAACCACTAAATTAGGAAAGTTTTTAATTTTTTTTTTATATTTTTGCTTATAAAATGAAAACCATTGAAGCTACGGCAAAAGTAAATACAGCAAATGAAAAGTTTTTAGACGAAGAATAAATTTCATGCTTTAGATTTATTAAAATCTTTAATTAAAAGAAGTAATTAACAAATTAAATGTAATTTACTTCATAACTCAAAAATCATACTAATTGGGTTTTATAAAAAAATGTTTTTGGCTTAAAATGTTCTAAATTTAATTAGCTTTGCAATGATCCATAAAAAATTAGTTAGTGAGGTTAATTAAGGTAAGAATTCAAATTTTAAAGCCACCCCGACGCTGCGCGCCTAGTTTGTAAAATAGAAATTACAAAACGTTCGGGTTTTTTGGAGATTAAATAAAAACTATTAAAGCTAAGGTAAAAGTAAAAACACCAAATGAAAGGTCTTTAAATGAAGAACAAATTTCATGCTCTAGATTTATTTAAATCGTTAATTAAAAGAATTATTAACGAATTAAGTTTCACGCTTAATGACTCAAAAATCAAACACAAATTGGCTTTCTTTTAAAAATGTTTTATACGCATCTTGTTCAGAAAAATATGATTTTTCTATCGGTGCATTTATTTAGATAGTGGGGCCAATTAAGCCAGTAATAATAAAAATATAATTAATCAAGCATTTTTATACACAAAAATTTCCGCGACGGAAATAAAAAAATTTTGATTAATTATATTTTTATTATTATTATTATTATTGATTAGCTGCTTCCTATTACATATCAATTTCTTTACGAATGTTTAGACGCATTTCGACTTTCGATTTATTTACTTTTATCTTTGCGTGATACCTTAATCGTGCGTAGTTACAGTCGAACTTCCCTAAGCCGAATGATTATAGGTCCCAAAAAAAAAACGCGTGATATGGATAATTCGAGTTACAGAAATAACCATAAAATGCGATATTGATGCAAAAATCGAGATATAGAAAAATTTAAGTTATAGAAGTTCGAATTATGAATGTTCGACTGTACTTCCGCCTTCTAAATCATGATCATTGGGACTTAGCCACTTGAAAAATGCTTTTTTTATGTTGTTTAATCATTAATTGTTTATTTATTGCATTGATTTATTTATTATCCAACGGGCTTCTTTTTAAAATTTTTTAATCGTTAGGATTTATTTACACAAATAAAATAATTAATACACATGTTAAACCAAATATTACATTAAATTTGTTTACTAAATATGTACTATCACCAAAATATTTAAATAATAAACAAGCAATTCGGAACAGTTAGTTAGTTAAAAAATTATATAGCATCACTAGACGATACAATTTTTATTTTCATAGTATTAAAAAAATTAAATTATGTAATCAGAACTAACCTACAACCTTGTCATTATTTTATTATGAATAAAAATTTATACAAAAACATACTCAATATTCCATGATGGATAATAATAACCTCGTTAAAAAAACAAAATGACGAACAAAAGTTAAAAATATAATTTTGAAGTAAACATTATTACATTGCATAACCCTATCTGGAAGTCAAATTTTTATCAAAATGAACTTTGACATAAAACGTGTTTACTAAACATTACAAAATTAAATACGCAACATGTTTTAAAATTTTTATACAAATTTTTTTATGCATAAGACGCTGATATTGTTAAATTTAGTGAATATAAAGATGTTGACGTTTTTAATACAAAAACATAAATAAATATACACCGGATATCCCGTTAAGGAAGATTTTGAAAATTAAAATAAATTTTCCACTCTTTCACGAATGGAAAATTTATTAGTCGCACAGGAAATTGCTATTAAAACATGGTTATTTTCTTTGTACAATTACTTATTAAAAAATTTGCACGCTTCAAGTATGTATAGCAAGGTATAAAATTGATTTAGTGTTGCTTTCGTCATATTTTGAGAAAACTGCAAAAATGTCAACATTTTTAAAGATTACATTATTTTCAGAAATTTTAAATATTTTTTATGATTGAAATTAATCAAAAAGGTATGGAGCTTATTTTCGGCTTTCGTTAATGTAAAGATTAAAGTAAAGGAACATTTAGTCGAGGAATGTGCATTAATTTGGTTAAAAAAATAGTATACCAATAGTTTTTAAAATAAATTAACTTTCGAAAAGCTTAGATCTATAATAGTCACACGAAAACTAGGGATATTAAAAAAGCTACGAAATTATGAATTATTTTGGACAAAGATTTAAATATCAAGTGGTAAACGATAAGAATCGGCCAAATAATTGGTTTTTAATTTTTAGTAACCAGCAATTTTAATTTTAATTGCGTTTTTTGTTAGTTTTCAATTTTTTTTACTTTTCGAAAAGATAAAGTATCTAATCCTGCAAAAAAGTTATTTGAGTTTTCATCAAATGATGTTCACTGAACTAGAACTAAACATTTTTGGCATGATATCTGTATGTGTACAAACCAGAACCATGTATATATAATAGAAGAAGAAGAGGAAAGAGTTTTAAAGAAAATTAGAAGCCTAAATGTAGACTCGAATTTCCTAATCCAGGTATTTCCGAAAACGAAAATAGGAAAGGAAAAGTGAGCAACCAAAAAGCCGCAAGCCTACATGGAGAGGAGGAAATATTAAGTTTCAGAGAAATGCTAAATAACAGAAAGAGCATAAAAATAGATCAGAACATAGAATATCTTTGTTCAGCAATTAAAGAACAAAAAAAAGCTAGTGTAAAATAATAATAAATTATACCACAAAAAAACTGGTTTGATGAGAAATTTAAGGTGGGTTTAGGATCCAAAAGTGCACAAAAATTCTAAACAAAAAAATGTCGAAATAGACCAAAAATTTAAAAAGTTGACAAATTTCAACAGTAAACAATTACAAGATCATGTAAAGTACCAAATAAACCACATAAGCACATGATTCATTTAAGGTTAAAAATTAATAAATAATATTTCGACATGAAACAAAAAAATGGATCAAGGAAAATAAATAAATTTACAACCATTATTCTACTATATGCTACAGAAAAAATAAATCCATTTTTTTTACTTAAACTTACTTTTCACAGTAATTGACAGATATTTAAAAAAAAAAATTGGTGTAGCACCACTAGACTTTCCCGTACGCTAATTAAAAAGCTTCGCACAAACAACTATAAAAACTAAACTATTTGACAGGATTTAACATTTTTAAATGAAAATCCTTAAAATTTTCTTTCTTTTTTTTCTTTCCTAAAAAATCTTTATGATCAGTCAGGTTAAGTTTTCTAAATTTTTAGGCTAATTTTCTATATAAAATATTTATTTTAAAATAAAAAAATTGGCAATAGAAAACTAGAAAAGTGGTCTTTCATAAAATTTTAGATTTCTTTGCTATTTTTATTTATTGTTGGTTTTCTTATAATATTAATAATTTTATGTAGTTAAGAATCTCTCCTTATTTCTAATTAGGTATTTATAAATGTATTCACACCCAGAATAATTACAGAGTAATTTGCTCAATTTATGGCTTTGCATTTAAAAGTCTTGTATAAGGACAAAGATGTCAATAAAATTCGTAAAACAAGTTTACAGCAAAAAATTTATTTTTTACTCATTCCTAGAAATTGAACGACATATTAAAAACTCATGCAGGATTAAAAATGTGCATAAATTAAATTATGTAATTCTAATGCAAAATGAAAATATGTTAAAAGTGTTAAATGTTTCAATAAAGAAAATGTTTTTATTTATGTTATTACGTTATTTTTTTATAATTTACACGTTATTTTAAAAATTTTAATTAAAAATATTTTAAAATTAGGTAAACTGTAGTTTAAATATCAAACAGAAAGATTTTTTACTTTATCATAGATAAAGTATTGTGATTGTCAAAAAAAATTGAGATTTTAGAGGCAATACACCTTTTAGGGTCCCGTGAACAAGAATTCACCAAAATTGAAAAATGTCTGTGTGGATGTGTGTGTGTGTGTCTGTGTGGCGAGTTTTTGTGAACAAGGTTTCTCAAAAACTATTAAAGATATCACCACAAAAATTCATATTTAAGCTTTTAACAATAATTGGAAGAGCCCAGTTACTTTTGGCTAAAATTTACCAACCGGAAGTGGTAGTTTATTGGTGATGATACGTGCGTTTTTCACAATTTTTCATCACTTTTTTTGCGATATCTCAAAAAGGAAGAAAGATATTTAAAATCCGAATTAGGCACGTTAAAGCTGACACATTTTACTACAAAATCATTGTTTGGTCAATTGTTTTGGTTAAAATACAAGCGAGATACGAGGCTTGAAAAATAAAAAAAATTGTGTTTGGAAAGGTCAAAAAAGTTGAGTTTTTAAAAATTAACTCTCACAGATATTCTAATTTGGGGTCGCTTTTAACGAAAAAATTGTTATTTTTTTAAACTTTTGTCTAAAATATTTGATAAATTTACAGTTTTTTTTAAATTTATCGAAAATTCCTGACAAATTTAAAATTTATTTTTTACGAAATTTTTCAGAAATTCCTAAAAAATTTAAAATCTTTTTATGTGGCATTAAAAGAGATTTTTTTGGCTACAAAATGAGCCACTGTGGGTTTAATTTTCTTAAAAATTAAGGAAGATATGGGTATTTTACTTTGCTCCGGTCTTTGCCTTGATGAAAAAGTCGAAAAAAATTCTTACTTTTACTTTAGTTTATTTCGGGGGTGAAAAATGGTAAAAATTAAAAATCAATTTCATTATTCTCTTTGGCCAGCTATTCCCTTGCATTTTACATACGTGGCTATTAGCACGTTAGATGTTTGGTTTAAAAACTCTATGCAATAATTTTTGTGTGTAATTTCTTCTTTTTACATCCTTGTTTGTCATTTTTTGTAGCCTA